>JASDQU010739097.1:258762-272163 GCA_032191745.1 Picea mariana
TATGCTATGCATCCAAATGTCCTTAGATGTGCAACATTTAGCTTTGTCCCACTCCATGCTTCTTGGGGAACTTTCATATTTACACTTGTGGTTGGGGATCTATTCAAGAGATAGACTAAGCATGCTACTACTTCAGCCCAAAACCTATTTGACAAACTTTTCTCTTTAAGAAGTGTTCTTTCCATATTCATTATTGCCTGATTTTTTCTTTTAGCCACTCCATTTTGTTGTGGAGTATACCTGGTTGTTGTTTGCATGATAATGCCTTGTGATTTGCAGAAATTTGCAAATTATTTGGAGTTGTATTCTCCTCCTCCATCTGAATTGAGTGCTTTTGTATATTTGCCACTCTGTTTTTCAGCTTCTGCCTTGAATTCTTTGAATTTTGCAAAAGTTTCTGACTTGTGTCTGAGAAAATAGATCCATATTTTTCTGTTGAAATCATCAGTAAACGTTAGAAAGTAAAAGCTACCACCTATTGACTCTGTTTGCATTGGTCCACATAGGTAAGTGTGAACAAGTTCAAGATGATGTTTGGCTTGATTGGAAGACTATGGAAAGCTAGTTCTCTTATGTTTTCCAAGTATGCAAGACTCACATGGGGGAATTTTCTCTTTAAAGATAGGAAGACCTTTGACCATGGAGTTCTTCTAAAGAAGACTTAGACTCTTAAATGGTAAATGTCCAAATCTTGTATGCCAAACCGTTGTTTCATTCAGGGTTGATGCACTTTGTGCATATTGGTGGCTCAGATTTGCAGTTCTGAGGGTAAGGGGAAACATCCTATTTGGAGTCATATGGATTTCAAAAATTAATTTTCTGCTTGGGATTTTGTCATATATCTTGCAATATGCTCCCTCAAAAAGTACCTTATAGCCATGTTCAATGAGTTTTCCTACACTTAGCAAATTATGCTTCAGATCTGGAACATGATAGACATTGTATATGTCTTTCTTTACATTCTGTTTAGTAAGAATAGGAACAATTTGTTCTCCTTGAACCTTGACTAAATAATCATTTCCAAGTCTAATATCAAATGAGATTGAAGAATCAATGCATGAAAGTAAATCTTTGTTACCTGTCATGTGATTGTTGCACCCACTGTCCAACAACTAGACATCTTTAGGTTTTTGTTCAGTGTTGTGGCACGAAAGAAACATACCTCCTGAGTTTTCTCCCGTGTGATTTGACACATGTGCTCTTCCTGAGAGTTGATCTGCTTGCTTCTTCCTTCATTCAGATTCATAGTGCCCATACTTTTTGCAGTAATATCATTATATGCTTGTTTTTTCATTTGATATTCTCCCTCTGCCTCTTTGAGGCTGAAAATTTTGATGTTGATTTTGTTGCTGATGTCTTTGACCTTGGAAATTTTGATTCGGATACTGTTGTCTATTGCCTCCACTAGAGTGAGGGTTACCTTGATTGTTCCCTCTGCCTTGGTGACCTCTACTTCTTCCTCTGACTCTCCCTCTGCTAACGGAGAATTGATTTTTGAAAGCGTTGGAGATTGACTCATCTATGAGATACAGTCTAGTCTCATGTGTCACCAGAGAACCAATTAGTTCATCTGTTGAAAAACTTGACAGATCCTTGGATTCAAGGATTGCTGTTACAACCATTTCAAATTTATTTGGTAAACTTGTGAGAATTTTCTCAACAATTTGTTGATCAGTGATGGTTTCACCAGTCAATCTGATTTGGTTCATGACGCCCATGACTCTGGTCATGAACTGATCCACATTTTCGAACTTTGTCATCCTTAGAGTCTCGAATTGCATTCTTAAGGTCTGCAGTTTAATTGTTTTGACCCTGTCATTTCCTTGGTAGGAAGATTTAAGGATGTCCCACGCCTGTTTTGAAGTACTAGCGCCTGTGATTTTTGAGAAAATCGAGTCATCCACAGAATTTTGAATCCAAAGCTTAGCTTTATTTACTCCCTTTCTCTGAGTTGCCTAAGCAATTTTCTACTGATTTATCATGGCAGACAGGTTTGCTGGATCTGGTTCCACATATCCATGATCCACATGATCCCAGCACTCTTGTGCTTTCAAGAAGGATCTCATCCGAAGAGACCAGAAATCATAGTTCTTTCCAAGAAGAATCAAACCCTAAGTTGGTCCTAAATTGCTAGACGTCGCCATCTTTTAAGGAATTGGTAAAAATAGAAAAGAAAAAAAATTCTTACTTACTTGTCTCCTGCATGTAATTTGCAGTGGTTTCAGAACTCCATTGGACTTGTCTCTGTCAGATCATCAGCAGATCTGGACCGTTGATTTGTCCAAAGGCAAATTTCGCATTTCGAAAAATTGAATGACAAAGAACCGGAAAAGCCTGTAGAGATTTAACATTAAGGCACGTGCTCACATTGCATGGTGAATTACATATACAATATTTACTACCAGGTTATTACTACACTTAATTTAAAGTTATTATGGGTTAGCCTTTCATATTATTGCCACCTTTTTGTGATCATATACATACACATACAATATCCATACTATTATGGTAAACGGTTGCAGACCTAATCGAATACATTGGAGCACAATCTAGAGATACTGCTATTGTAAATGGTTGTGGTTATAGACCTAGTTAGATGCATTGGTGCACAATCTAGAGATACTACTATTGTAAATGGTTGTGGACCAATTTGATTCATTGAAGTACAATCGGGATTCAGGGTTTCGAGAGTCGAAATGTATTGGACCTCTTGTCCACGGAATCCTCGATTTCTCGATGGATGACCTTTCCTTTTGGGAAATTTCCCGATTGCTTTGATCTCCACCACGCATCCTCCTATATTGGATGGTCCTGATTTCTCCTCGTGATTTCGAGACTTGATCTCTTCCGGACGTCTCGTCTCCAGGATCCGCGATTTTCCGAATCCCATAATGCCGATGGACTCTCCTATCTCTGCCACGCGTCCCAACAGATGAACGACTCAAGTCTGCTTCGGGGGTTTCACCGTAGAGATTCTCGATCCCTCATTTTGATGAGATGATGTTAGCTGGGCCCCATAATGGAGCTTTCCTCCTTTCAAGATTTCAAACTTCGCAATTCCAAAATGCTCATGCTTCTTGTCCTCAGGGTTCGCGAAACGTCGAATCCTGATGCGCCGATGGACTCTCCCCTTTTAGGATTTTTCCTGAGCCCTCAGATTTATGCCACGCGTCCCCTTAAGATGGACGGTCCTCATTCAACCTCGAAATATCGNTCGCTATTTCGTGAATCATGATTTCCCGACTTTCACCATGGAGTGTCTTTTGTCAGCAAGACCTCCGATATCCCAAACTCTGAAATGCTGATGGAGTGACGGCTTGGATCTACTGCCACCTGTCTTCTGAGATGGACGGCTCACAATCCTCTTAGGATTTCACAATACGTGATGTCGGGATTTCGCGTATCAGAGTTTTGTAGAGAAGTATCCTTCGCTCGTCCAAATCTCGATCCTCGATTTTGCGATGGGAAAAAGATCAACGGCTCACGATCTTTCTCGATCCAATGGTCCAAAATGACTTGTGATCTCGCGATTCGTAAATTCTCATGACAGCCTTCTGACCTTTACACTTGTGAGTCAGCGAAATGCCGAGATCTCGCCACGTGTCTCTTGATGGATAGTCCAGATGTTGTTGGGATTTTGCGACTTCGCAAGTCGAAATTTCTCCTGTGCACTCTAGAGGACTAAACCTCGTGCACTTTCTCACTGATCCAACGGCTGTTAGGCCTTTGCGCAAGATCTAATGGCTGAAATTCTTTCACCTTTTTTGCACTATCTTCGTCTCTTCTGAATTGGTTTCCTGCTCTGGATCAATTCGCAGGATGAATCTTACGGCCTCAATGGCTGTTCTTTGCACGTTAGACGCGATCTTTGCTGTATTTGAAGAAATTTTCTCCCGTGGAAGAAAAAATTGTGAATTTTTGAAAGATTTGAAAGAATTTCACAAGTTCTTTGTTCTCTGCTGCAATCTTTGACAGATTTGAGAGAATTCCCATACATCTTTAAACGATTCTGCCTTCTGCAAGAATCTTTAACGAATTTGAATGAATTCTTCGAGTTCTTCAAATGTTCCTACGTCCTGCAGCTCTTCTTCATGAATCTTTGATGATTCTTTGAGAATTGAACGAGAATCTTTACTGTTTCTTCCTTCTTAGTCTCTACTTCCTTCTCGTGTTTCTTCTCCTTGAAGCTTTCGAGCGTAGTATGCTCTGTGACCTCGCGTGAGCTTCTTACGATGATCTTCCTCATGGAAGTTTCGTGCGAGGATCTTTTGAGAGTATAGCGGACAACTCTCCAATCCTTGTGAAAAAGTCTGTGTCACGTGCTCTCAAGATCCGTGAAGCTCTGTGCTGTGAGGATCGTGTTGCTCTCCAGCCTATGTGAAGAGGTTTACTTCTGTAGCTCTGATACCATGATAAATTGTGAAGAGAGAAATGCAGAGAGAAACAATACAATATATAAGAATATATGAAGAAGATTACAATGAGAAGTAAGTCTGAAGAAGTATTGAAGAAGTACAATGCAATGGGAGATGGCTGAGCTAAATAAGCTCAAGAAAAACAACAATAGTAAGTACAGTTGGCCAGGACAGCTGGCAGTGTACAGTCAGACTGTTGAGGTTACATTATATTTAACACAGAATAGCTCCTGTACATAATCATTTGTCAAATCTTTCATATGGAGATAACCATAACAATATATTAATCCATTACTCAAAACTATTGCATGTGTAGAGAGTGCCCATTTCGCTATTAATAAGAGAGGAAAATTTCAAACAACCTAATCAAGAAATTCCTACATGATATCAACGCTAAAGAGAGTGTAATCCGAATATGCCACTATTGCATATGTAGAGAGTGCCCATTTCGCTATTAATAAGAGAGGAAAATTTCAAACAACCTAATCAAGAAATTCCTACATGATATTAATGTTAAAGAGAGTGTAATCTGAATATGCCTTACTCATTGTAGAAAATTTAAAGAAACATAGACAGTTATTATCAAAACTTAAAACTTAGCTTATATAGGTTATAAGAAGGTTATATAAGAATGTAAAGGAGGGGAAAAGAAAATATAAGACTTCGGATTCTGCCTCTTTACTTTAGGTTCAAAAAATTACATCAAATTACATCCAGACTTTAGGTTGAAAAAATTAATCCACTCGGCAATAAGACACCAAATATGTCAGCCAATAATATTTGGTATAAAAGTAATTTAAATATTAAAAAAATAATTAATTTTTTTTTTTCTTATATACAATATTAACAGGAAGAATATTTTTATTAAAGATTAAGTAATTTATGGTCAATCATAAATCGATTGCAAAAATCCTGAACTTAGGCAGGGACTAATAATAACGTCAAATTCAAGACATGGATCAACACAATAAAAAATAAAAAACGAACTTTAAGATTTGTGAAAAAGGTGTTCGTGACATAAAACCCAAGAGATTATCACTGTAGCTTTGGAAAGTGGGAAAATATTGCCAGGGTTACTTGGAGAAAGCTTGACTTGTACCCTATAGGCTAGCATTGTCTCTTCAGTTTGAAATTCGTAGTGTTTTTAAAGTTTAATATTCAAACAATTTGTATTGCTAACCTCATTTATGTTATTCATTATGATGTTCTTGGATCGATCCCATTGACGGGAAGTTCCTCCTAAGTTTGAAATCCATAGTGTTTTTAAGGTTATTACTCAAACAATTATATTTTTAATATGATCAAGTTTTCTTAGAAAACAAATTTATGAGGAAATTTTTCAACTACATACAAATTTGATAAATGGAATTTTTTTTTCACAGTTAATTGAATCTAACAAATCTAAACCAATTTCTAATATAAGCATTAATTCTAACATGATAAGAGTTAATTGTTTCAAAAAAATAATAACATCGAATTGAAGAGAAGAGAATTGGAATTTAACTATGAACTAAGCAAATGGAAGAAATTAAGAAAATGGAAGAAAGGGCACATAGGCATGAAATTCCAAGTTATGGAATGGGCACCCTAATGAGCAAAGTAGGGTGGAGTATTAAGAGAGAAGGTTGAGATTCCAAAAATGTCGACTACCGTAAGTACTTCTAACAGTTATGGAACGAAGCGTGCAGCTGAAGAATAACGAAGGCTACAAGGACAGTTAAAGCCGGAAAAAAATTAATAGGAGGAGGTCCAACTGAGAAGGCGGCCTGGCATAGAAAAAGATGCAACGCCTTGGAGCCATTAGTCTTTGCCTGACATCATAGAATAAGAGTAGATTATTTAAATAAATGGTTGTGTGCCATCCTATCCTTTCAGACCATTTTCGTCAGATGTTTTGTATTGTAATTGTAATAAAACAAGGAAACATTTCTGCCATGTTATTGAGTATGCATTTTGAAATGACTGTATGTTTGAGAGGTATTCATGTCCCACGGAGTTGGGAAACATGAGCGTTGAATCCGTGTGTTTTTTCTTTCGTTAGTTTATACCTCGTTGTACCTTGCACGAAAACCAAAAAGAAGAATGATACGCTCTAGACTCATGAGTTTCGACAATATCAAATATAATATTTAAAGTGGATTTAGATTGAAACGAAATAACATGGACTGAGAATACAAGTATAATAGTATAATATGATGAAAAAAAAAAAAAACAGTTATATTAAAAATTTAAATAATGAAAAAGATTCTAATATATAGTAATATAAGATGCTTAAAATGGTGGCAAATGATAATCTCAAATATAATATTTAAAGTGGATTTAGAATGAAATGAAATAACATGGAGTGAGAATACAAGTATAATATGGATACTAAAGTGTAAAAAATTAAGTTGTATTAAAAAATTAATTAATGAAAAAGATTGTAATATATAGTAATATAAGATACTTAAAATGGTGGTAAATGATTTTTGGGAAGATGTGTTTATTCCAAAAAGTCAACAACATATTTAAAGTATATTTTATGATTTCAAACAAATTTTAAAAACAAAAATTTAAAAAATGAAAGAACATTAACTTAGCATGATTGAAGTTATTTATACTAATTTATGTTGGGTGTTCTTTGTTGAGAATGGTGTAATTCTGACATTCAACTAAAACCATTTTTTTTTGTGTGCTCTTTACATATATGTGAACATATAACGTCTCTTGGGACATTCAACTTTAACGATCTCTTTTTGTGTGTTTTTTACTTATGCAAGAGACATTCAACTAAAACCATCTCTTTTTGTGTTCTTTTTACTTATGTGGACATATAACGTCTCTTGGGAAGATGTCCTATTTGAATTGTTTACAACTACACTTGACTTAAGCTTCATCTGTGATATTATCATTAGTTGATTGCCCAAAATCATAATGGGATGGGTTGAAACTATGAAAATTTCAAGGTTTCAAGTTTTATTGAAGCCAATTTTTATAACTCCACCTAGTCATCATTATTGAGAGAAATTCATACAAGCTAACCCATCATAATTTGGGGCAATTCCTATAAGCCAAGTGAATGAAAAAAATTATGGTATTAATTTTTAATAGCTAGTGTTAAGGATGATAAGAGGGTGAGAAAATCAATTATTTTTTTTATTAAAAAGTTATGGGTATTCTATAAGAACACTCAACTTATGGGTGTTCTACTTATGAGTGTTCTATAGAAAAAATTCAATTTTTTCTATTCATTCTTTCAATTTTTTTAATGAGATTTGATCATCAATTTAGACATAAAATGGCCATGACACTTAAGATAAAACTTCATGCTAAAAAGATCCGATCAATAAAATGAAAGTATAACTTCCTCCCAATGTCCTAGTGAATTTGATAAAATTTCTATTTTTTTCTCTTGAATAAGGATCTCTACTAATGACACTATGTCCCTTTTCCTACACTATAAAATTATTTATCGATAATGACTCCACCTTACACAGTCCCTACGGTCATGTGGAGAAAGATGCTGTCGTGTGTGATCAAGAGATGACAAACCCCTATAGATTCTCGTCGTCGAAGAGTGCCACCAACAAGAACAAGGTATCGTTATGCCGAGTTCTCAAAAGGCCAACAAGCCCCAGTCTCTTGGATCGGCGTATTCAATTTACTACCGAAAGGCGCAATAACACCGTCCGGACCCAGTCCTAAAGTAAATTCGATCGTGACCGAGCAGCGGCTCTCGACATCCGGTAATAGCCCCGGGGTCGGTCACATGCAGATGATCTGGCCGAATTCTCTAGCGCTAAACAGCGACATCCTCAAATCCTATCACAGCCACGGAGATGATCACGTCCAGCAGGAAAAGAAGAATAAGCTGGGTTCAACTCCAAGCCCGTGAGCCGGCCATTGATCGCTGTCAACGTGAATACATTGAAGTTTACAACCGATGGTTAATTTAGAATCGCAATACATTCAATTTTTTCTATCCCATTGTTAATTTAGGGAGGTAATTTTGATTTCAACTTTATTGTAGATGTAAAAAATTTTAAATTTTTTTTACATATCATTCAATTGTTTTTACCCAACCGTCGAATTTATAAAGGCTATTTTGATTTAACGCTGTTGTAAATTTAGAAAGGCTATTTTGATTGTCAATTTTCTATATCTCAGCTTTTATTGTCAATTTTCTATATCAGAAACTTACAATTTTGTTGTATACATAAATTTAGTAAAAGGAAGGTCAGCTTTTTAGTAAAAGAAAGGTCAGCGTTTATTGTGAATTTTCTATATCAGAAACTCACAATTTCCATATCTTTAATCAGAGAATTCGTAGGTTTTCTTTTTTTTGGAGATCACTACACTCTATATCATTTTATGTTTCTTTTCTTTACCAATTAAAAAACATAATTGCTATTCCTTTTTTTAAATGACTCCACGCTTAAAGCAATATATGATTGCACTTCGAAAAACGAAACTATGAACTTCGAAAAACGAAACTATGAAAACACTTCCAAATTTCTAAGAAATGTGTAAACAGAAGAATATAGATAATTTTTATATAAAATTAAAATGATCATGGTAATTAAAATTTATTAAGATTATATTTGGTTTATACAAATATTAAGAAGAAAAGGAAATTATCTAAGATAAGGAAATTATTTGGTTTTTATTAAAATTATATTTATACACTAGAAAAACTTATCTAAACTATCTTAGTTTGAAAAAGTTAAAAAGTTAACATTAGAATTAGTTAAAAAGTTAAAAAGTTAACATTATAATTAGTGTAAATTCATTTAAAAACGGATCTACAAAGCATTTAAAGGGATCAAATTTATTGAAGTGAATTTTTTTTTTTATCATTTTATTTAAATGGGCACACCTTATTTTTATTATTATTATACGTTTTTTAATTGAGATGGATTTAATTTTTCTTAATATTTAATGTAAAATCTAACATCAAACTATATTAATAATAATATAATATTAAACTATATTAAAATCTAATATTAAACTATGTAGTTGGCCTATCTTGATAGGTAATGCAAGTGAAAGTGAAATAATATTAATAATAATCTTATGGTTAGCAATTGAAGATGTTGCATTGGAGCACAATCTAGAGATACTGTTATTGTAAATGGTTGTGGTTATAGACCTAATTAGATGCATTGGTGCACAATCTAGAGATACTGCTATTGTAAATGGTTGTGGACCAATTTGATTCATTGAAGTACAATCAATGATCAATTATATTAGCATATTGGAGTGGGAAGAATATTAAGTAAGCAAAGAATTAAATGAGAAAAGAATCAAGCACTATGAGGTAAAAATTTTGAAATTGATTTCCCCTAAACATAAATTATATTGAAATTTGATGTATTGTAATATAAAGTAAACACATCAAACATAAATATAAAATTTTTGGTAGAGGAATCAAAGTGATTATCTAAATTTCTAGTAGACGCATCCTCTCATCTATGATTTGTATCTTTGATATGATTTATGTTAACTTATGAGGGATTTAAGTTTTACTGTTTTATCTTCTGAGTTTTATATTTGATATGATTGAGTTTTATATTTGATATGATTTAGGTTTACTCATGAGGGATTTAAGTTTTACGGTTTTATTTCATGATTTTTATATTTGATATGATTTAGGTTCACTGATAAGGGATTTAGGTTTTACAGTTTTTTTTCATGATTTTTATATTTCATATGATTTATCTTTTACGATTTTATATGGATGCATGTGGGTCCTATCTTTAATGGTCAGCCCGCATCCATGCGATGAAGCATTTGCTTCCCTGGCATTTTTTATTTTTTGAAACCTTATTAAGCCCTAAGATTACACTACTTCATTCGGATCCTAGATTACACTTAACACCCTCATATTATTCTTCATTCCGAACTGTATTGGAAACCATATTAGATATTATTATTCTTCATTCCAAACTGTTTTGGAAACCATATTCGATATTGTAAACCAGCATTGGAAGCCATCATTAAAATTGTCGATATCGGGTCTAATTCATAGTTGTATATATAAAAGTTTTAGTTCACATGTTATACACAACTTTTATGGATTGGACACAGCCCAAAACAAATCCCTTTTCGGAGCCACAATTGATACTATCAAGCAAGTAGATATCTTTTATTGATCATCAACGCATTTGCGCTACCCACTTTATAAAATTGATTTAGCATGAACCCATTTTTGGGTGCAAATTGAATGTGTTTTCCTCCTTGATGATGTTAATATCAATATTATCCTCATCCCGGAGGTTGAATCTTTCCTGGAAATTCAATTTGTCCCTTGCCCCTCGAAATTTTAGAGCAATGTCATGCTATGCTCTCACTCCATCTTCCATAGTGTCAAAATTTCCTAGCCATACTTGAGTTTCCTTCTTTGGATTTCGAATCTTTCCGGACCATATTCCCCATGGTCTTTGCCTTATGCCTCTGTAACGTCCCTTCTTCATGGAATTATGTGGTTATTGGAGCTCATCCTTCCTCTTCGATCTTAAGTCATCCTTTTCAAGACCTTGTTGGTGGTCAAGCTCTGCAATTCTCAAGACCTAATAATTTGCAATGGAGTAATGAAGTGGCCAAACTCCAACCATATGACTTGTATTCATGGGCTAGGTAGTAGTGTTGTAGATTATGTGATATCTGATATCCCCGTTTCCAACCAAACAACAACTTTTGACCTTTTAAATGACCATGAGCCTCACGTTGATCATAAAACTTTAACCCTAACTCTAAACTTTTCCATGCATAGGAGCACCATTGAATAAAATTCTAATAATCAAAGGAATCTGTACTTTGACAAAAGTAAAGTTGACATTTTCTTAAAGGATTTAAATAGTAAATTAAATATCTTAACTTATAAAGACAACATTGAAAAACTCTATCATAATTTTACAACTACTATTTCCACTTCTATTAACAAGTTTTCTTTTGAGGTATCCTATAAAAAGAATAATAGAATGGCCAACCCTTGGTATGATAAATAATGTAAAATTTCTAGAAAAATGATTAGGTTTTCTTCTAATGAATCATGAGTGTATTTTTTATGTTCGCTCGAACTGTAGCACACCTTTTATGCTACTAACCACTTTATCGCTCTTAAAAGGAAATTTTAACACCACTCTATACATAACTCATACAGGTATTATAATCCCATTCATTTAAACAAATAAACACCTTCTACACAGAGTATTCATATGAGTTACTACCATAATTAACAATCAATAACATTTCATACTAATTCATATACACAGTGGAAATCACGATAACATAAGCAGTAGAGTCATGCAAAAACATGATTAAAACATAAACAGATACTTATCTTTTTAATAGTGGTAGAATCCACCAACCAAGTGCAGGCCTTCCATGAACCTCCCAGCCTTAGACCACACTACTCATCAGCTCAACAGTGGGTCACCCCCGAGCTGGGACTAAGCTCCACCCCAAGGCAAGGAATCTTAGGTTAGGCTGAGGTTACAGGGAAAACATCAAATAAAATCTGGAAGGATTCTTCCCAGGATGCCATCTTACGCCCACTGCTACAAGACTCTTGTTCCCCACATGCCTCTTCTACCTGGGAGTATACACCTTCACAAGCACAGTCCATCGGTGCTAATCTCCCTTTCTGGGTCTCGGCAACAGGCTAGATCAGGAAGTCTCAGAGCCTGAAGCTGGTGGTGGACACTCTCTAGAAGAAAACCTCTTCCAACAACATCCACCTCTCTCACCTAGAGAGAGATCACACACAGGCTCAATCACAACTCGCGCTGGCCATCAAGCCACGCACAGTCCCGTTCTGCGTGGTCACCATAGCCAACCAGAAATACAAACCCTCTCAACAGGCTCAACAATGGCTCAAAGCCTCTCAGTGTTGGTTCACAGGAATTCCTGATGAGTAATTCCCGCAGGGGTTGACACAGTCTCCACGACTCAGAACAGAGGGTGAGACCGGCTCTTCAGAAACAACACAGGCTTCTCGTTCTGGGAATGCACACACATGGGTTTTCTCAGAGCCAGACACAGACCTTTCGAATCACAGGGACACACGAAGGTTCTCTGTAGGATTCGGGTTGGTAGTACTATCCAGAGCTCCGTACACATTCAGACAATCGGGTAGAATGGGGGAGGAACCCTTCTCATGACTCACCCTGGCTGTTTTATTCGCATGCGTCAGGGTTGACACTTGTCACCCATGAAACTGCATGTGTTCCACCAGGACACATCTCCCTTGCATATTCTCCCCTTGCCAGAAACTTAGGATAAAACATAAAATGCATGTCTTTTGGGATAATATTAAAATATTATTCCCAGGCTTAAGCCCCCTAGGCTTAGCCCCTAGGCTCAACACTTAGCCCATTTTTCCACCTTCCAGCCCCTAATTCCTTGCCCACCTTATGGATGCTTAGTCCCCCTTCACTCATTCATCATGGTCGGTCTGCACATGGCGGTGTTTATGTTTTATTAATTGTTCTGCATGATTACATATACAACAGCAGGCTCGTGGCCTTCAACACTCAGGCTCCCTGGCCTGACAACACATAAGCCTCCAGCTTATAAAAAATTGGCTCACCAGCCTATAAAACATAATTACAATTCCTTTCAAAACATGGTTTACAATGGGGTTTGGCCTTGGGGACGCTACAATCCCCCTCTCCTTATTTTTTCACTATTCTTAGTGCAACTTTACACAGCATCTGCAAGCTTTTCAAAAGATCTTCAAAAAGATGCGGGTACTCTACCCGCATAACATCTGCATGCTCCAATGTCACATCCTCAAGAACGTACCAGGTCCACTGGACCCTTACAAGCTCCATAGCTCGATTACGGAGTTGTTTTATTTTCCTGTCCAATATGCGCACAGGATGCACTTGCAGGACACTTTCTGGTTCCACCTGAATCATATTCCAATCGATTACATGATTAGCATCAGGTATATATATTTCTTAAGTAATGAAATATGAGACACCTTAGGTACAGTCATGGATGC
>JASDQU010739098.1:9775-24256 GCA_032191745.1 Picea mariana
CTAGTGCGCAAGGGTAAATCTCCATTGGTATTTCGAAAACAAAGCTCATATACTATACACAACGCAAGGGGTCAGGAGTACACCTTAGTGGCAAACTGTTGGCTTAACATAAAAATATTGGCATTATTCTTTCCATGACCAAAGTCTCTGAACAAAGTCCCTTGTAACTAATAGTTGGTTAAAGGTCTGTTAATCAACATTTACATAAAGGTTTTTGTAATAATAAATTTTCATCCTAACAACTCGTTTAACCCTACCTGCACTACCCAATATCTCAAATGAATGATGGTTCTTCGAACGATATACTAACTAGATTTACAACAGTTATAGTTCACTATTTCTAGTGGTCATGTCATGAAGGGAACCTCTTTACTTCGTACTCCTTTAACATGAAGGGTAAGGTTATTTTCAGGTGGGAATTAATTACTCTGGTATGGCCATTAATGGACTCCTATGTGTGCGAAAAACAATGGTTGTCACTTGACCCCTCGTCCAGTAGGGTCACGCCAACTACGCCCCATCACATGGCCCGAGCCTCTCATCGTACTGATGACATTTACTCTGGTAGTGAGTGATGTATTAGGGTTATATGGCCTCTTTTTCATTCACGCATTTCTCCAAAGCAACTCTACGATTTCCTTCTCAAGGAGGAATCAAATGCTCACGAAAATTTCACCTGGTGGAAGACAGGCGTCCCTACCCGTCTGCCCTGGTAAGTCCCCGACGCTATTGTAACTTTACAAATTGACAGGAATACATGTTTCCTTGTTATAGTGGAAGAATATTTATGCTAGCACTCTGGGTATGATTTTCTTTGAAATAATTTTCCTGTGCTTGCCATCCCTTTCATAACTCTCAGGTTTAAGCTTGCTTCTGGGGAGGTAGGTCTTCGCTGGTGTTTGATTTCAAGGTTTTCAACACCCTTTCAATACCCCTCCATTACCCTAGAATCTACATTCTCACCCAATCCTCTTAGAGGGGTTGCGTGGTTACACTAACTTAAGGTTTCGCAGTGTCCCTCCATTCATTTATGTAGAATTAACCTTAGCCAAAAGTTATTTTTATCAAGTTTCAACACCCTATGTGTCCATGCAAAAGTATTAATCTCCGATAGGATAGAAACCCTGCTAAGGATCATGTCCTCAAGCATTTTTCCTTTGTGAGTCCTAACAGGCCACCTCCCATTGAAATGTGAAAAAGGGGGTTTTTGTAACTTTCATTCAATAGTAAAAGTAGAGTGGTTACCTTCTGTCCTGAACGATTCATAAGGACACACTCTGTAACAAGCATCATACGAATCTAAGGAAGCTTCTTGTTTAAGGTAACATAACTATTATTATCATTTTAGAGGGTAGGAACCATCATTTCAAGAAAAGATATTTGGCATAAGAATTGGCCCTGTCAACTCTCTGAGCATTAAAATATCTTTGGTATCGATATTCGACTTATATTTGAACTCGATAAAATCCATTCGGTGAAATATTAGTCCAATATTACCATTTATGGAAATTATATCCTTCAACAAAATGCCCGACTTCCACCCTAACTAGAATCTTGCATTCAGTCTGGAGTGTATAATGCAGTCTGTCTTGTATTTCTTGATTGTTTTAATTCTTAGAAGCTTTCTTTTCTCTTCTTTTGGGTATTTAGGTTTTTAAGAAAAGTGTATAAATGACCTAATGATGGGGCCTCTGATCTTTGCGAGGTAACCATTAGATCGACATTGGCCCCCTCCTCCCATCAAGTTTGTGGGTGACTTCATCATTTATGTAGTGAAGGACGACCTTTGCTAAGGCCCCGAGTTAAGTACCAACCTTATTCTTCTGTATTTATTTTGTTAAAATCATTTTATCTCGGTGATTCAAGTATGTATACCATGTATAAGAAAATCTATTATTCATTGAAAATTACTAAATAAATCTACCTGCTTTCCCTGAAGTGTTGGAGCATTCGAACCCTCGGATTTTGGGCATCCTCTCATGGAAAAGGTACTCAAGTTTTTTTTAGACTCCTCAGGACTTATCGTCCCAGGTTCTAATAATGAAGCCTCTCTGTTGAATACTATAATGTGTTCAGTTCAAAGCTCAATTTTCTATTTATAAAAAGTATCGAATGTTGTATTAGTATTTCATATGGAAGATTATAACGCAGTGACTGCATAGGTCAGATATACCCCTGATTCCAGGTTCTTGATTTGGGTTGTATTTTAATGTTAAGACACATCATTCTTCTCTTATATATCATATAATGAAAAGCAAGGAAATACAGAATGCTTAAATTTTTTACTTTGTCGATATGTTGGTTATTTAATTCGATTAGATTTTTTATGGAAACAAAGAGCATATTAACCTTATACTTTCGGAAGGTATATTCCTTACTTTTAGTTACTCCTACATTATTGTAATTTTCTTCAAACAATTTCATTGTGGCTAATAGATCTGTTGTTTCTTTTATTCCATTAATGCCTGGTTCATACAATAGTTGTCACGATTCTTCATTCACTAACAACATTATAAAACTCGAACCTAATGAAATATGCATCCAGAATCTCTATTTCATTTCTAAGTAAAAATGAGCTTTCTCTCTTCTAGTATTTCATTCCATAATTTCGTTTGTGTTGAAAGGTTCATTTGATTTAATATTTCCAGAACTTGAAATATAACCAGTTAGGCTTAATCACTTCCATTACATCCTTAATATCTATTAATATATATATATATAATATATATATATATATACTCTAGACTTTTAGCAAGTCGTGGGGTTATCTCTCTCTCTCTCTCTATATATATATATATATATATATAGTTGTTTGCATACACAGTCATCTTCTATTATATATATACAGTTATTTACATAGTTGTATTTAAATGTGGTAGGGTAATCGTCCAAAATTCACAGGATGCCCCACAGGAATGTAAATACGTAATGTGGTATGTACTGTTAGTAAATCTCAAATTTATTCCAGAATAGTGGACATTACATGGTTATTCAAATGTGAACAACATAATAAGATGTATAACAAGAATGGAACTAGTAGTAATTTCTAACATAATTAAAAGGGTAGAAATTCATTAACACGATTACTTTTCCTGGCATATCTACCCATTTGAATTTCATTTCCATTCAAGTTACTTAATAGGATTTTTACTCCACAACTACAGAAATTCTGTGAGAGTCTATCCTACTTTCACGAATTTCTCTAGAATTTAATAAACGAAATACTTCAATGATATTTAAACATATGGAAACTTATCAATCAATAATTTACAATGACATTTAAACATATAATGAGAAATTAACATATCTGAATAATTTGCTGAACAACAAATGGAATAGCCATGTTCCTCCCAACCTTAGAACAGGGTAGCCAAATCACTTGTCGTGTTCACCCCCTAGCCTGACCATGAATCAATGAGGGCTAACTCGGAACTTCTCCTCAGCAAAATGTCTTTCAGTTTCAATAGTCTCCTCCTTTCCTCACACTCAACGAGTAGTGTTCGTAACAACAAGAGATGGTTTTCCTTTCCCTAACATACTAGGCAGCATCCTGCCTCCTCACATAGGCTATATATCCAAAAGAAAAAGTTCCTAGGTCTTCTTCCCCTTGGGAATTTTCGCAAATTTCCAAATCCTTGATTTTCAAGGGATACCGATGGAGAAATTCCTGATTTTCCACTTGTAATAATCAGTCGTGAGGTAGTTCCAACATGTTCCCCACTCATGGAGTCATGGTCAACTGATTTTAACATGGTTGTTCCATTTGTCCTTGAGCAATAATTATAAAATATTTTGTTTCATACAAGTGTTATAGTCAAGTAGTTAGTTGGGTCAAATTAGATCTCTGCACAACATTCATAATCATTAATTACAATTAACTTCTTCCATAAATGGCAAACATTTTCAAATTTTTAATTTACCAAAAACGGAAATAATTTCCGAAGAAATTTCAAACTTAAAATTAATTTATTTTGGGGGATGTTACAGGTTGAATCGGTTTGGATCAAAATTGAATTGGTGTGAAAAATAAAGAAGAAAGAAAACATTTAACTGAAGAGGAGTGATAAAAGAAATATTGGTAGATCATTGCAAGAATATAAGCAAGAGGTGAACTGATAAAGGAAGTATCAAAGTGGAGTGAAGAAGAGAAGAAACTTGAAAAACCATTGGGTTAAAAGATACAAAGTAAAGAAAGGTTATCTGTCAAAGAAGGAAGTCTGCAAGAAAGGTCTCCAACAATGCAATTGAATATTTTTGTGGTTCATCAAAGAAGTTGCCAACCTTGAATCTTCAACAAAAACTTTGGTATGAAGTCACCATCGTATATAAGAACCCACTATGAAGTAGTGTAGAGAAGTAATTGGCAAGAAATCGTGTGGGAAACCGAGCACCATGACAAACCAACTGATCAAATGTTGTCACTGACATGAAATGTTGTAATGAGGGGGTGCATGATCGATTGTAAGTGACAACCCAGAGCGTTTTCATTATAGTTGTAAAATTATATCCATGGGCAAGTTCATCTCCCCAATTTTTTTGTAAGCCCTATTATTCAGGCATACAGGTACTGCCGTAGCGCATGGTGTATCCCTCCCATGTATAAAGATGATGTGGCATCAAGTTGTGGAAAGAACCACTTCATAGGTATGAAGGTGGCAATTGTACTCATATAATAACTTGATGTTGAATCAAAAAAGTTGAATATTAGATGAAAGGGGGAATGTGAGATGGATTGTAATCTTAGAACGTGAGATGGTTTGGACCAAGTTATTATTAAGTGGGTGTTAGAATAATGTTCTTAGAAAATGTAATTAAGGGGGAGTGTTAGAATAATATAATTACATACTTAATTAATTCTATGGTTAAGGGTAGTTGGTAGTTATACCAACATAAATGAAACTGCATTGTAACCAATATTTTATGTTAATATAAAGGCATATTTAATGTAAATTATCAAAAAATAAAAGTTGAAACATGAACATATTCTCATAAACTTTGACGTAGTCTCCCTTTTCACAAAAAACCCCCTAGATAAGGCCATCCAAGTTGTTAAAGGAGTAACTAACTCAGACATAACAAAACTCGTTGAGGTTTGTCTTCGCTCCACGTTCTTCAGTTACCAAGAGAAGTAGCAATGGGATCTCCTTTATCCTCGATCCTTGCCAATCTATTTATGGAAAACATCAAAAAGACAGCCCTCGACTCTTATCCTCTAAAACCAACAAGATGGAAAAGGTTTTTTGATGACACCAATGTTCTTTGGCCCCATGGGAAACAAGAACTGGATAAATTATTTCAACACCTAAACAACATTTCAAATGACATAAAATTCACAATGGAACTTGAAGAAAACTATAGCATCCCCTTTCTAGAGGTTCTAATTAATAGGAAACATGATGCAATCCTAGGAAATACATTTTATAGGAATAAGGCCCACACATAGAACTATCTACATGCAAACTCCCATCACCACCCCAACCAGAAACTAGGAGTCCTAAAAACTCTTGCCACAAGGGCCATAGGAATCTCTTATAAAGAACACTCGGATAAAGAAAAAGATCACCTTTCCAATATTTTCAGGAACATTGCATATAAAAATGAAGACATTAAAAATTCAATTAAGAAAGCCAAAGTAATAATGAACATACCACCTAAAACCCAAGACGAACAAACCCCTAATAACACTACTTACCTTCCCTTCATCCAAGGAGTAACAAACAAGATTGCAAGAGTGCTTAGAAAAAAATAAATTAAGACCTCCTTCAAACCACATGATACCATCAAACAAAATATGAGATCCATCAAAGACAAACTTGAGCTGCACAAATGCAAAGGAATTTATAAAATTGAATGCTCTTGTGGTAAATGTTGCTTCGGTGAAACCGGGCACTCATTTCAAGTTAGAATTAAAGAGCATGGAGATGACATTAAGAATGAATGTTTTCGCACCTCAGCCTTAGCAGAACACTCCCTGAAAACAAAACACTGTGTGCACCTAGAAGAGGAAAATTTTTTGGCAAAAGAAGATCGCATATTTAAACGTCACGTTAGGGAAGCGATTGAAATCCAAAGAAATCCAAGCAACCTCAATAGGGACAATGGCCTAGACCTAAATGAAAATTAGCTCCCTTTAATAAAACGAAAATAATAACTAAGTAATCAACCTTATAAGAAACCCTAATTTCAAATTAAAAACACTCACCTTATTACTTAAACAATTATTATTTAAACCCAAAATCCTTAATATAATCCCTAATAAAATTTTAATCTTAAATAATTAAATTACTAAACAAAAAACCCCGTTTATAAAATAACATGAAAATTATTCAAAATAAAAGATAAATTAAAATATTTTAATAAAAATAAAACTTATAATATAATAATAACTCAAACCTCCTTAAAACATTTAAAATTTTTATTAAAAAAAAAATAATAATGATGTAAACCTTAAATTACTAAACCTTTTATTTAAATTATATGAAAATTTAAAATTAAATAAAAAATCTAGAAACAAAATAAAATTTTTGAATTAACTTAAAATAAATAAATTAAATTCCCCGGATGGGGTGTCACACGGGCCATCGTGGCAGGAGACGGTTGAGGGTACAGGAAGCCGTGGTATGGAGACACATGCTGGGCATGTGCCACAGCCTGCCACCCCACCTGGTATTTAACTGCGTTAATATTGATATGAAGCGCATTTACGTCGGAGTCCTTTCCCTGCAGTTGCGAATGCGCTGTGTTTTAATGGCGATGGTTAATTCATCTCTGTTGCTAGTCGGGCTCATTCTCCCGGAGCCTAATTGTCACCCTGCTCTTCTCCTCTGGTGTGCGCGAGCGCTCATCCTCCCCCGCTACTCTTCGACCCTCGCTCCATCTGCTCTTAGCACAGACTGCCTCATGAAGAGGCCTCGAGGCAGACCACGGCGAGGTGTGCCATGGAAGCCTCGATGACCTCCGCTTTCCTCCCCAGACACTTCCTCCGACGATTGCCCTCCCCACCTTCAGTATGCTTCCTCACAGGTAAACCTGCATCCCTCGCATCCTGGGTCCATGGCCATCATTCCAAGTCCTTCAATTATTCTTCGTCGGCTCCTCCACGACCCTGGCCCATCCCAACCTCTCGCTAGCACTTCCAGCCTCGGCAAGGCCTCTCAGCAATTACCCAGTGCACCAGCTCTTGATGGCCCTGCCTCCTTCGACAAAGCGCAGTTCAGGGACAGTGTAGCCACACTGTACACCCTGGTTTTTGAGCTCCAACAGGAGGTTGCATACTTGCATCACCGGGTGGAAGCAATGGAAATTAAGGTGGCCAACTTCCTCCAAATTCTGGCGTCCATGCATGAGGCCCTGTGCCCGAATTCTGAGGAAGACGCCGCAGAGGGAGACCCCGAAGTCGAGGGAGATTATGTCCAGCATCCTGGGATGAGCCCACCGGACAAAAGCAGGAATGAGGAGATGTATGAGGACACTGCCAAGGTAGCTGAGTGCAACCAGGAGCACGACGAGCATGGAGGTGACTGGATTGTGGACGACGCGGAAGAGCCTAGATTAGGGGACCCCCCAGCCACTTGGCCAAGTGGCCAGCCAGGTGTCTAGATTTACTCTGTCTAGTTTTCCAGGTGTCTAAGTGTCTAGGTTCATTTTGTATGGAAAAGACAGGATATGCTCTCTTTTTAAAAATCTTGCTCATGACTTGATAAACCCATGCTTAGTGGGACGGCTGGACTGGTTTCCTCCGTGATGGGGCAGTCCAGTAATTACAGCCCGACGAACTTGGTATGTTGACTGGTTTTTTTGGAAGCTTAATATAATTACACCTTATTTACAAAAAAAAAAATAAAAAAAATTATTAAATTAGGGTTCTCTCTAACCGACCCTTAGTCTTTCCTCCTTCCCCTTAGTATTAATATCATGTTTAACTCTTCAATTTTAATCCAGGCTTCTTGTCCTGAAGATGGATCCTGATCTGGATCCAAACGGTCGACAATTCATTCACAATACTGTGGTTCTTCTGAACATTGATGAAAATCCTCGCCATAGAAACCTCATTGAACATATTAATGGTGTTTAATTAGATCATTAGTTCCAAACCAACATTGTTAATTTGGTTGAAGTTGAGTTGGTTTCCTTCGTCCATGTCTTATTTCCTAGAAAGGATGCATTATCGCTCCAATATGGGTTCATGATGATAGAAACAAGCGTTGTACCATAGGATAAAGGCCAACTATAATCCATGAGGTTAATACCCCACAAAGACTAGAAATAATACCACCACCTGTAGCGAAGGGGCCCTGAATGTTAAATGGAGTAATTCCTCCATTACTTGTTTGACCAAAACTGATAGAGGATTGGCATATTAAATGCACATATAAGATAGGTAAGTTTTCATTTATTAGGTAGGTGATGGGTGGAGTGTTCTAGAGAACTATCTCATACCATGTATTTTGTAATTTCAGTTTCATGTGAATGTAGAGGAGAGATGAACAACTACATAGTTGCTTGGTGTGTGTATGCTCTATTTTGTGAATGGTTTCCTCTGCTTGAACATGAACATGGTATAGGATATAGTATAGGTATCTTCTAATATTGGGGAGCGATTTCCAGGGTGTTGGAGAGAACTTCCAAGCTTCATTCAACCACAAGAGGAAGAGGATCAATTTCCATGTTTTTTTGGGGTGAAATTTCGAGGGAAAACCCATCGAAAAATTGAGTTTTTTCATATGGGCACCCCCTCCCCATGTATACATACTTTCCAAGACAATATGGATGCCCCCCTATGCATGTATATGGTTTATCCATAATCTAGGAATCCCAAAATTGTTTTATTCCTTTTGGACGCTTGTCTTGCTATGGATAAGGCACGTATAGTTGTGGACACGGAGTGTCTAGGCATAGAAATTTTGGTTTTTTTCCCATTTCAAAAGAGGAGAAGTATTTCATCAAGATATAAGCCAGAAAGAGGGAGCCGACTATCAACAAGAGATTCACGATGTCTAGAAACTGTCCGACACTAGCACGAGATCCATTTTTAATAGGTAATAACTATGATGTATGGTCTATTAGGATAAAAAAAAATCTTTCAGTCTGAAGATTGTTGGGAAGAAATATTCAATGGATTTCAGGAACTAGATCCAATAGATATACAAGTAATGACAAATGCATACAGAAATTCCCTTAGAGAACTTACAAAGAAGGATAGAAAATCCCTATGGCTCATCCAACAAGGGTTAGTCGAATATATTTTCCCCAAATTCGCAGCAATAGATAGTGCCAAAAAAGCATGGGATATTCTTGAAATAACTTATTAGGGCACTGATAAACTAAAAAATGCAAAGTTATAGAAACTCAGAAAGAGTTTTGAGACTCTTCAAATGAAGAATTTAGATTATAATCAAAGGTAGAGGTTGAGGGAATAGAATCAAAGGCAGACGGGGAAGAGGTTCCTCTCAAACATGAGGTAGGTCAACTTCAAAATGTTCATATCAGAGTGAACAGATGGAATAACCACATAGACAGTTTGAGAACCAAATTGGGGGAGGCATAAATTTTCATTAGTCAAGATGGACTTAAAAATCAAGGATCCATTGCTATTATTACAACAAATTTGGTCACTGTGAAAGTGAATGTAGAAAGAAGCAAGAATATTGGAATAGGGGTAGAGAAAATGTTACCAACACTGAAGAAGGAACATCTAAATCCATGTTATTCTATGTCAAGTTACAAAAGAAGAAAGAAATAGTCATGATCTATGGTTGTTGAAAAGTGGTTGGAACAATCATATGACAGGTAACAAAGATTTGTTTTCTAGTTTAGATAGATCATTCACATCTCAAATTAAAGTTGCAAGCAAGAGTATACTTTTTGTATTAACCAAACAAGATGAAAAGAAGGATATTCATGATGTTTCTTATGTACCTAGTATTAGACATAATTTAATGAATGTAGGGAAGATGAATGAACATGGTTATAAGGTCATTTTTTAAGGTTCCAAGTGTACAATCTTGGACAAACCACCTAGTAACAAAATTATAGCTACAATACAGATGACCAAAAACAAAATGTTCCCCTTGATATTGAGAAATGTAATTTTTTTAATATTCATATGCCCAAAATATATCAAGCTCAGATGAGACTTGGTTGTGGCATCTTAGATATAGTCATTTACCATTTATTAGTTTTAGTCTCTTGCAAAATAAGTCTATGGTCAAATGTTTTCCAATTATAAATGAACGGAAAAACTCCTGTGAGAGTTGTGTCTTGGCCAAACACCAAAGGGATAGTTTTCCCAATGCTTCCTACAAATAAAAATAACACCTTGAACTGGTACATACATACCTTTGTGGTGAAATCAAAACTCAATCAATAGGAGGAAACTTCTATTTTCTAACATGCATTGATGATTTTAGCAGAAAAACATGAGTGCATTTTCTCAAGAAAAAATCAGAGACATTTGAAAAATTCGAAGAATTTAAATCTTTGACAGAGAAATAGAGTGGGAAGTACATATTGCAAGGTGAGAATGAATCCAAGGAATTTACAACATATTGCAGGCAACATGGAATCAAGAGATATTTTACCACAAGATACACTAAACAACAAAATGGAGTAGATGAAATGAAGAATGAAACAATAATGAATATGGCCATAAGTATGCTAAAGGCCAAGAATTTGTTAAATGAATACTCAAGTGAAGCAATGGCATGTTGAATCTATATTTTAAATTATCACCAACCAACATTCTAAAAGATCAAGTCCCTCAAGAAGCCTGGAGTGGTATGAAATCTGTCATTTTTCATTTTAAAGTTTTTGGTTGTGTAGCCTATGCTCATGTTCCTAAAAAGATGAGGATAAAGCTTGATGATAGAAGTGAAAATTTTATATTTATGGGATACATTGAATAGTATAAAGCATATAGGTTGTATAATCCTATTACCAAGAAGTTGATAGTAAGAAGAGATGTGACATTCCAAGAAGATGAATCTTGGGATAGCCAAACAAGTGAAATACGTGTAGATTAGATTCCTTCTATACAAGAATATAAGCAGGTGGAAGCTATAGGACAACAAACTTCTCCACCAAGACTTCCAAGATTGCAAGTACAGTTCCAAGAAGAAAAAGGAGAGCATAGTTCTTCTTCTTCTTCTTCTTCTAGCAGTGATTAAGATCCCACTATAGCAAACTTAAGGAACCAAAGAACAAGAAGCTTGAGAGAAATTTATGAGTAGAATGATGACATGGATCAACAACAACACTTTGCCTTGTTATCCTATCAACTAGTATACTTTGAAGAAGCAGTAAAGGAAGAAAAATGGGTTGATGCATTGAACAAAGAAATTGAAGCAATTGAAAGAAACAACACATGGGATATTGTGGATCTCCCATTAGGTAAAACTAGCATTGGAGTTAAATGGGTGTATAAGACAAAATTCAACGAGAAAGGAAAAGTAGAGAAGCACAACGAAAGACTTGTAGAAAAAGGGTTTTCTCAACAACCCAGTATTGACTATGGAGAAACACTTTCTCCAATAGAACGTTTGGATACTGTCAGAAAAATTTCGGTAGTTGCAGCTCAAAACAAATGGCAATTCTATCAAATGTATGTTAAATCATCCTTTCTAAATGGATTTTTAAAGGAAGAAGTTTATGTGTATCAAACACCAAGATTTCATATCAGAGGTAAAGAGTTAAAAGTGTACACATTGAATAAAGCATTGTAAGGTTTGAATCAAGCTCCAAGAGCTTGGTACAGTCGCATTGATACTTATTTCTCAACAATGGGTTCAAAATGAAAACAATGAGACAACAATTTACACTCAAAGAGACCAGCGAGGTAATATTTTGATATTTTGTCTCTATGTTTATGACATGATTTATATAGGAAATTTGTTGTTGAATGAATTCAAAGTAACCATGCAAAGTGAATTTGAAATGAATGATCTTGGTATGATGAAATATTTTCTCGAAATTGAAGTTGAGCAATCTGAAAATGGAATTTTTAACTATCATAAAAAATATGCCACATATATTTTGAAAAGGTTCAAAATGAAAAAGTGCAAGCCAACATATACACCAATTGCAAGAGGTACAAAATTAAGTAAACAATATGAAGGAACATAAATTGATTATACTTTGTATAAAAGGATTGTAGGAAACCTCATGTACCTTACAAATACCTGGCCAGATATTATGTATGCAGTAAGATTAATTTCCAGATTCATGGAAAATCCCAAAATATCTCATTGGAAAGTTGAAAAAACAATTTTGAGGTATATTAAAGGTACACTAGATTATGGCATTTGGTACTCTACGTCAGAAGATGATTCACTTGTTGGATATACATATAGTGATTTTGTAGGTAGTTTTGATGATATGAAAAGTACTTCTGGGTATGCATTTATGTTTTCTACATGCTTGATTTCATGGGCTTCTAAGAAACAACCCATCATCACAATTTCTTTAGAAAAAGTAGAGTATGTGTCAAGAACTTCAACATCATGTCATTCATTCGGGTTGAGAAGGATCCTTAGTGATATTGCACATGAAGAAAAGGATCCAACTCCTATATTTTGTGACAACACTTCAACAATTTCATTATCTAAGAATCATGTGTTTCAACGCAAGAGTAAAAACCATAGACACTTGCTATCATTTCTTTCATGCACTTGTCATGCTGCAATTTTATGGTTCGAAGGAACAATTAGTAGATATCTTCACCAAGCCATTGGGAAAGGCATTGTTTTTGTCGATATTTTTAATGGCCGAAATTAAGGTGGAGTGTTAAATGGAGTAATTCGTCCATTACTTGTTTCACCAAAATTGATAGATGATATGCATATTAAATGCACAGAAAAGATAGGCAAGTTTGCATTTATTAAGTAGGTGAAGGATGGACTGTTCTAGAGAAATATCTCATACCATGTACTTTGTAATTTCGGCTTCATGTGAATGTAGAGAAGAGTGGAACAACTACATAGTTGTTTTGTATGTGTATGCTCTGTTTTGAGAATGGTTTCCTATGCTTGAACATGAACATGGAAGAAGCCTTACTAACTGTAAATTCTTCTATACAGATTTATCTCTGAATGAACCTCTACACTATAAAATTTCCAAATCAATGGGATATTTCCACGCTATCCCCAATTGATACAAAGGACTATTGATACTGCATAATATGTTAACTCATTCCAAGAATTTTCATGACGTTATTTGCTCCATCTAGCAGCAAATTGGTGGTCTCTTCCTCCTACTACTAGGCAATTTCAGGGTCAAAAATCTCCTTCTTGCAAGGTTTTTATCTCCAAATTTGTCATTTTTTGAAACAATTCAGGCCTTTTGTTTTTTAATTTTGGGGATAACTCTACTCTTATTTTGCTTGGGGTTCGACCTATTTACTTGGTTATTGGATGAGAGTGAGGTAAATTTTGTGGTGATTTCAGGACTCCTATGTCTCCTCTTAATTCTCTCGTTTCTGACCTTGTTGATCCCTCTCTGGGTTGTATTCCTCTACATCTCTAGACTCAGGTCGATGTAAAGTCCTCTAGGCTTCGAGATTTATTGGCCATGTCAGGCATTTGTAAATTTGGGAATTTTCGTCTCCTATGTTCGTCTTGAGCCACGAAAGTGTAACACGGTTTCACTAATCCACACGTAAACACAAAATTTATTTAAGCTATATTTATTTATTTAGCTAACAAACATTTTCATGATCTAACAATTGCATGAATTTTGTGAAAAAGGTAGGAAAAATGTCATAGAAAAAGATCGAAACTTTAGTATATTTAGACTATGTTATCAATTTTTTTTTTATGAAATACTTATTCTTTGTGAATGTTAAAAGGATAATTGTCACACTGAAATATCTCTCTCTTATCGTATGTTTCATTTTTTTTTTAATAATTTATATTTACAAATTCATTAAATATCTTATTAGTTTTTTATTTAATTTAAATATATTTTAATTATGTATCTATTAGTTATAGAGATGATTAAAAAAAATTGAGCTAGAATTGTTTTGTTATTTTTAGTTTTGTATTTGTTTTTATATTCAACAAATATATGTTAACATTTTATGGAAAAAACAGATGTTAAAATAATTTCAAAAGCTAAGTTAACATTTTATGGAAGAAACAGATTTTAAAATAATTTCAAAAGCTAGGTTAATATGTGTGGCCCGTCATATGTTTTTAGCCACCTAATGGGTGCATTAAGGTTAGGTATAACTAGACTTCCATTTAATAAACTCATGTTTCAAAGGAAGTTGATGTATATGTGAAAAATAATTGTTCATCCCGGATAAATATGATAACAATAAAATTTCAAATAATGTGGCAAATGTATTGAGAGGGTTGTTGAAGAAAACGATACCATCAACTTTGTTGTTGTTATCCATGTTTGGATAAAAAAAAATTATACCATGTTTGTAATTTATTTCGAATTATTCTCGTAAAACATTTGAAAATATTCTTACAATATCACTCA
>JASDQU010739098.1:43601-57450 GCA_032191745.1 Picea mariana
CACATGTTATAAATATATATATAATTTTCATGTTTGTATTTAAAATCTTGAAACAATAATAAATGCACGAAATATGACAATATAGACAAAACAATCACACAGTTTAACACATGAGATTTACTTGGTAACAGTGTGTGAATGAAACATCATGGGGCAAGGTATCACGATGTCTTCTTATTCAATATGGTCTTATAATTTAAGGCTTAAAACATTACAAATGCCTCTCGAGGCTTCATGTTCATATACAACATAGGTGAGATCGTTAAATCAACTCAAGAAATTTCTTTGGGTACATCAATTCATAAACTCCCTCAGTTACATGAATTACCAACTATTTACTATCAATAAATTTGTATTATTACCATAACTAATTCTTGTCATAATTCCAACAATGTGCACCTTGACAAAAATTTACCCGATACCTTGTCCAAGCCCATTCATAACCTCTTTTGCAAGCCAAGAGAAGTCACACTCCAACAAAACTTCTCTAACAATATTTGTTTTGTGAACATGTCTGCACAACTTGCTTCAGTATGGACCACTCCACCTCCATGAGTAACATGTCTTACAAAATGATGTTTTTTTCCATTTTGATACATTGGATGATTATTCAAATGCACAATGCTTCGACTACCACATAACACCATGTCATATACTTGTGCAAACTTACTCAATAGATCCTTGCATTAATGCGAGACATAACTTGAGGTAGGTCTCTTCTTGTCCAAATCTTCTAAATAAACATAACCACATACTAAATCATGCAACAATTGTAGGTGATACTTGTTCTTTTCTTCTAAGATAATAAACCACTCATTTACATGCACTTCACCTCGTTTTGATATGTTTTCACTAACAACACCAACCGCATGTAAAATATTTGAACATTCAATCGCAAACATCAATCTTTGTACTGTATTAACATGCAATACACAAGACATAACCTTTTCTTCCTTACAACCAGGACAAAAAATTGAAGAAATATTACAATGGAAAATTGAATGGATGTTTACCAGTTTCCCAATGTTCATACTAAACAACATCAATATCTTCTCCATAGACTTTTGTTGTGATAACCACAACTTACCATTTTTTTTGTCTCTGTGTACTCTAATGCTCAAGATTTTTGTTGCTTCTCCTAGATCCTTCATCTAAAACATCCTAGCCAACTAAGCCTCTAACCTACTAATATTAAACATGCTTTGGCTTGCAACAAGAATATTAGCAACATATAATACTAAGAAAATGAATGTACCATTTTTCAAACTTTCAAAGTAAACACAACGGTTATATTCACTTCTTAAGAAATTTTGGCTCACCATGAAAGGAATTAGCATCTTGTACAATTTCCTGGGCACCTTTAGGCCATACAATGATTTCTTGATTTTGCAAACAAATCTCAAGCTTTGTGATCCTGATCAACTATTGATTGTTCCCTGCACTATTGATTATTTTGTGGGCAATAGGATCCCAAAATCTACATCCCTTAACTCCATCATTGTAAGCAACATAGATATAAAACTTGGAGAAATTCGAAGATTGAAAAACAATAAATAACTTACGACTTACAAGTGGTGGTAGCCCCAATCCTTTCTTGTTCATATGGGCCAGTTGTTGATGCCAGAAACAAGTAGGTGCATTTTATTTCTTAGATACCACTACTACTTCAGTTTTTCCTTCCTACGTATACAGATTTCAAATCTTCATTGCCTTCATGACCATGAAACTGCCCTTGAATACTTGTAGTTCTCCACCTTGACCCGTAAACTTATGACCACTAGAGTCTAACACTCCTAGAGAAATCAATTTTTTCTTTAGTTGAGGAACATGTATAACATCAGTTAGTGTCCTTACCATCCCATCAAACATTTTGATTTTGACACTTCCAACCCCGTCAGTATTACAAGAATTATTATTACCCATAAGAACAACTCCACCATCAACTTCTTGATAATAATTAAACCAAATTCTATGTGGGAAAATATGGTGTGAAGCACCTGAGTCTAAAATCCATTCTTCATAGTATTCATAGATTTTAATAATAGACAATACTTATCAATCATACATGGACATGATTCAATTGTATTTGCTTCATTTTTTAATTCCTCGTTGGACTCCTGCAACTTCAAATCATCTTAAATTCGAATAATCCTTTTTAAGATGATCAACTTTGTTACAATGCTAGCATCTTCCCTTACTCTTCCTTCTTGTTGACTTAGCCATGGATGTTCTACTCAAATATTCTCCCCTTTCTATGGATCTACCTCTAGCCACCAATGCTTATGATCTAGAGGTTTCAATACTTGATTTTCTGTAAACCTCCTCAGACAACAGAGCTCCAACAATAGTAATAAATTCTCTGCACCTTCTCTCATTTTTAAGTAGTATAGCTTCCTCTTCAGATAGATGTGATTCATCAAGGACTTCTTCATATAAAGGATTCTAATCATGCTCCATAAAAATGCTGATGTTTCTTCTCCAATAATGTTAAGCAAGACATTGTCGAGAGGACATAATCAAATTGTGCTAAGGGCTTTGACATCTAGGTCTTCCCACTCTTCGTTGGTAATAGATGGAAATTTTTTCCTCTTATCATCTAAATCCTTAGGCAAACCATGTTATGCTAACAAATATCGCATTTTAAGTTTCCATAATTCAAAATTATTTTTACCAATAAATTTTTGAATCTCCAATTTAGCAATTGTCACCTTTGTCATTAATTCTACACACCCTCTCTACAAATGAAAATTTGTTCCTTTATTTTAATAATATTATCTCACGCACTTAAAACTTATATATATATATCTTCTTTTAATTGAATATTCTCACAAAACCAAGGGTGATTTTTTTTTCAAAGAAACAAACTTTCATTTTTTTAAAATTAATTATGCGCCCAAAGAACAGATCGGTATCTCCACCATATTCGAAGCTTCCATGTTTTGGGATTCTCTTCTGCGGGAGTTTGCATAGACATTGGTCTCCTCTATGACTCTCTTCCACCAAATAAAAAACTCGGCCGACGGGGTGACTCTTCTTTCCTTCCAGCGAAACAGATATGTTCCCCTTCTGTGCATGTGACCATAGAAACCCTCGTCCCTCCTCAACTTTCTCTGGTTGTCCTAAGAAACCATAAAACATATATTCTTGGCCTCTATTATTCGTTGGCTAGGGTTTTAACCCGTATTCATTCATCAATATCCTCTTCCTGTGCATGCGACCATAGCATCGCTTGTCCCTCCTCTGAATAATGACTTTAGGAAGAAAAAAATGGGTGGAAATACGCTCTGTGAGTGGCTTGAGCATCTCTCTCTTTTCTTGCGTGTGAACATAACCCTCAACCTTCCCTTTCTGTGTGTTGGTTCCTCTCTTTTCCTGCGCACGGGTTCAACTCATGGCTCAACAAAGGAGTTACTTTCACTCGGCTATCAATGTTTACAAACGGTTACACACCAATAAACACTAAGACTCCCTCCTTGGCGTTCACCTCAACGAACAACTCTAGTTCCGTGACCTCATCTTTCTCAGACCAGTGCTTCCTCCATTGCTTCCTCCACCTTCCTCCACCTTCACTCTGATACCACTTATTGGTATTCAAGATCTTAAAACAATAATAAATGGATAAAAAAGGCAATATAGACAAGAATCACATAGATTAACACACGAGATTTATGTGGTAAAATAATGATAATGTATCAATGAAACATCCATGGCAAGATATTGGTATGCACTATTTTCAAGATGGACTTACAAAAAGGCTTACAACATTACAAATTCTTCTAGGGGCTTCATGGTCATATACAATATATGTTAGATCATTACATCAACTTAAGAATTTGTTTTGGTTATATTAGTCCACAAAATGTCTCCAATATACTAACTATCAAATATCTACAATCAATGAATTTGTATTATTACCATAACTAATTGTTTTCATAGTTTCAATATGTCATTGGAGTGGTTAAGCTCTGAATTTTCATTCACTATGTGTGCATCCGATTCTTCATGGTACCTAGATTGGATCATGTACCTGGAAGTGTAGATATGGGCTGATTATATCCACACCCATCTATAAATTGTGTTACAAATTTGGTTACAATATCATTCAAAAAAAGGTACTTGAGAGCCTTGCACTTCACATACAATATATGACATTACATATATTTATTCCACTTACAAGAATTTAATGACCTCAATGAATAGATGTCATAGCCATTTAAGATTAAAACTCCAAACTTAGGTTATCTAAGTTTGGAAAAAAAATTGCATTGTGTGCATATTCCGTGATTAAAATTAAAAACTTAGATATAACCTAAGATTGAAAAAAAATCATTTGGTTAGAACTAGGCCATAATACAATGAATTAGTCAACCAATCAAATGTGTGATAAAAATAATTTAAATATTATAAAAAAAATATTATTTTATTAAACATATGTACAACATTGGACAACCAAAAAAAATATATTTATACTCAAATATAAACTAATGAATGATGAACAAGAAAATCAAATATTTAATCTTAGCCTAAAGAACTAATAACTCAAAAATATTGTATAATTTTTTTTTCAAATATTCATAATAACAAAGTTCATAGTATTACTATTCTAAATACCCCTGGCCCCTTATTAATATCAATTGAAAATCCTCATGTTATGACTGTTGATTTTAACTTGCAAATTAAATCAACATTTGTATTGTACATGCTCATGAACACTCCTTAAAGCGTAAGTTGATAAAAAAAGTTCAATTGCCCTGCAACAACAATTTAACCAAAAAAAAATCCTTGAAGCGTAAGTTGATAAAAAAAATTCAATTACCTTGCAACAACAATTTAAAAAAAAAAAAAAAAAAATTTCAAATGTTTTACCAGAATAATTCGAAATAAATTACAAACATGGTATAATTTTATTTTTCCAAACATGGATAACAACAACAAAGTTGATGGTATCGTTTTCTTCAACAACCCTCTCAATACATTTGCCACATTATTTGGAAATTTTATTGTTGTCATATTTATCCGGGATGAACAATTATTTTTCACATATACATCAACTTCCTTTGAAACATGAGTTTATTAAATGGAAGTTTACTTATACCTAACCGTAATGCACCCATTAGGTGAAAAAAAACATATCATGGGTCACTCATATTAACCTAGCTTTTGAAATTATTTTAACATTTGAAACATGAGTTTATTAAATGGAAGTTTACTTATACCTAACCTTAATGCACCCATTAGGTGAAAAAAAACATATCATGGGTCACTCATATTAACCTAGCTTTTGAAATTATTTTAACATCTGTTTTTTCCATAAAATGTTAACATATATTTGTTCAATATAAAAAAATTACAAAACTAAAAATAACAAAACAATTCTAGCTCAATTTTTTTTAATCATCTCTATAACTAATAGATACATAATTAAAATATATTTAAATTAAATAAAAAACTAATAAAATATTTAATGAATTTGTAAATATAAATTATTAAAAAAATGAAACATACATTTACATAGGATAACACATAGATATTTTAGTGTAACAATTATCCTTTAAACATTCACAAAGAATAAGTATTTCATAATTTTTTTTATTTTTTATAACATAGTCTAAATACAATAAGGTTTCAATCTTTTTCTCTTACATTTTCCCTACCTTTTTCACAAAATTCATGCAATTTTTAGATCATGAAAATGCTTGTTAAGTAAATAAATAAATATAGCTCAAATAGAGTTTTTGTTTACGTGTGGATTAGTGAAACCGTGTTACACTTTTGTGGCTCAAGACAAACATAAGGGACGAAAATTCCCAAATTTACAAATGCCTGACATGGCCAATAAATATCGAAGCCTAGAGGACTTTACCTCGACCTAAGTCTAGAGATGTAGGGGAATACAACCCAGAGAGGGATCAACAAGCTCAGAAACGAAAGAATTAAGAGGAGACATAGGAGTCCTAGAATCACCACAAAATTTACCTAACTCGCATCTAATAACCAAGTAAATAGGTCGAACCCCAAGCATAATAAGAGTAGAGTTATCCCCAAAATAAAAAAAATAAAAGTCCTAAATTGTTTCAAAAAATGACAAATTTGGAGATAAAAACCTTGCAAGAAGGAGATTTTTGACCCTGAAATTACCTAGGAGTAGGAGGAAGAGACCACCAATTTGCTGCTAGATGGAGCAAATAACCTCACGAAAATTCTTGGAATGAGTTAACAGATTATGCAGTATCAATAGTCTTGTGTATCCCTTGGGGATAGCGTGGACATATCCCATTGATTTGGAAATATTATAGTGTAGAGGTTCATTCAGAGATAAATCTGTGTTGAAGAATTTACAGTTAGTAAGGCTTCTTCCATGTTCATTTTCAAGCAGAGGAAACCATTCAAAAAACAAAGCATACACATACAAAACAACTATGTAGTTGTTCCACTCTCCTCTACATTCACATGAAGCTGGAATTACAAAGTACATGGTATGAGATAGTTCTCTAGAACAGTCCATCCTTCACCTACTTAATAAATGCAAACTTACCTATCTTGTCTGTGCATTTAATATGCATATCATCTATCAATTTTGGTCAAACAAGTAATGGAGGAATTATTCCATTTAACACTCTACCTTAATTTCGACCATTAAAAATATAGACAAAAACAATGCCTTAGTGTTGTCTCTGAAATTAAAAATTATTTATTCCTAATGGATTGGTGAAGATATCTACTAATTATTATTTTGAAAGATAAAACTGCAGCATAATGCGACCATCATTGACAAGCGCACGAAAGAAATGATAGCGAGTGTCTATGTTTTTACTCTTGCGGTGAAACACATGATTCTCAGATAATGAAATTGTTGAAGTGTTGTCACAAAATATAGGAGTTGGATCCTTTTCTTCATGCGCAATATCACTAAGGATCCTTCTCAACCCGAATGAATGACATGATGCTGAAGTTCCTGCCACATACTTTGCTTCTGCTAAAGAAATTGTGATGATGGGTTGTTTCTTAGAAGCCCATGAAATCAAGCATGTGGCAAACATAAATGCATACCTAGAAGTACTTTTCATATCATCAAAACAACCTACAAAATCACTATATGCATATCCAACAAGTAAATCATCCTATGAAGTAGAGTACCAAATTCCATAATCCGGTGTACCTTCAATATACCTCAAAATTCATTTTCCAACTTTCCAATGAGATATTTTGGGATTTTCCATGAATCTAGAAATTAATATTACTGCATACATAATATCTGGCTATGTAGTTGTAAGGTACATGAGGTTTCCTACAATCCTTTTATATAAAGTATAATCAATTTATGTTCCTTCATATTGTTTACTTAATTTTGTACCTCTTGCAATTGGTGTATATGTTGGCTTGCATTTTTTAATTTTGAACCTTTTCAAAATATATGTGGCATATTTTTTATGATAGTTAAAAATTCCATTTTCAGATTGCTCAACTTCAATTTCGAGAAAATATTTCATAATACCAAGATCATTCATTTCAAATTCACTTTGCATGGCTTCTTTGAGTTCATTCAACAACAAATTTCCTATATAAATCATGTCATCAACATAGATACAAACTATCAAAATTTTACCTCGTTGGTCTCTTTGGGTGTAAAGTGTTGGCTCATTATTTCTCATTTTGAACCCATTGTTGAAAAAATAAGTATTAATGCGACTGTACCAAGCTCTTGGAGCTTGATTCAAACCTTACAATGCATTCTTCAATATGTACACTTTTTACTCTTTACCTCTGATCTGAAATCTTTTTGTTTGATCCACATACACTTCTTCCTTTAAAAATCCATTTAGAAAGGCTTATTTGCATACATTTGATAGACTTGCCATTTTTGTTGAGTTGCAATTGCCAAAATTGCTTTGACAGTATCCAAATGTGCTACTGGGGAAAATGTTTCTCCATAGTCAATACTGGGTTGTTGAGCAAACCCTTTTTCTACAAGTCTTTCCTTGTGCTTCTCTACTTTTCCTTTCTCATTGAATTTTGTCTTATACACCCATTTAACTCTAATGCTAGTTTTACCTGTGGGGGGATCCACAATATCCCATGTGTTGTTTCTTTCAATTTCTTCAATTTCTTCGTTCACTACATCAATTTTTCTTCCTTTACTGCTTCTTCAAAGTATACTGGTTGATAGGATAACAAGGCAAAGTTTTCTTGTTGATCCATTTCATCATTCTACTCATAAATTTCTCTCAAGATTCTTGTTCTTTGGTTCCTTAAGTTTGCTATAGCGGGATATTAATCATTGCTAGAAGAAGAAGAAGAAGAACTATGCTCTCTTTTTTCTTCTTGGACCTATACTTGCAATCTTGGAAGTCTTGGTGGAGAAGTTTGTTGTGCTATAGCTTCCAGCTGCTTATATTCTTGTATAGAAGGAATCGGATCTACACGTATTTCACTTGTTTGGTTATCCCAAGATTCATCTTCTTGGAATGTCACATCTCTTCTTACTATCAACTTCTTGGTAATAGGATTATACAACATATATGCTTTATACTATTCAATGTATCCCACAAATATAAAATTTCCACTTCTATCATCGAGCTTTATCCTCATGTCTTTAGGAACACGAGCATAGGCTACACAACCAAAAACTTTAAAATGAAAAATGATAGATTTCATACCACTCCAGGCTTCTTGAGGGATTTGATCTTTCAGAATGTTGGTTGGTGACAATTTAAAATATATACTAAACATGCCATTACTTCACCCTAGTATTCATTTGAAAAATTCTTAGCCTTTAGCATACTTCTGTCCATATTCATTATTGTTTCATTCTTCATTTCATCTACTCCATTTTGTTGTGTAGTGTATATTGTGGTAAAATCTCTCTTGATTCCATGTTGCCTGAAATATGTTGTAAATTCCTTGGAGTCATTCTCACCTTGCAATATGTACTTCCCACTCTATTTCTCTGTCAAAGATTTAAATTCTCTGAATTTTTCAAATGTCTCTGATTTGTTCTTGAGAAAATACACCCATGTTTTTCTACTAAAGTCATCAATGCGTGTTAGAAAATAGAAGTTTCCTCCTATTGACTGAGTTTTCATTTCACCACAAAGGTATGTATGCACCATTTCAGGGTGTTATTTTTATTTGTAGGAAGCATTGGGAAAACTATCCCTTTGGTGTCTGGCCAAAACACAACTCTCACAAGAGTTTTTCTGTTCATTTATAATGGGAAAACGTTTGACCATTGACTTATTTTGTAAGAGACTAAAACTAATAAATGGAAAATGACTATATCTAAGATGCCACAACCAAGTCTCATCTGAGCTTGATATATTTTGGGCATATGAATATTAAAAAAATTACATTTCTCAATATCAAGGGGAACATTCTATTTTTGGTCATCTGTATTGTAGCTATAATTTTCTTACTAGGTGGTTTGTCCAAGATTGTACACTTGGAACCTTAAAAAATGACCTTATAACCATGTTCATTCATCTTCCCTACATTCATTAAATTATGTCTAATACCAGGTACATAAGAAACATCATGAATATCCTTCTTTTCATCTTGTTTGGTTAATAAAAAAAGTATACCCTTGCCTGCAACTTTAATTTGAGATGTGAATGAGCTATCTAAACTAGAAAACAAATCTTTGTTACCTGTCATGTGATTGTTCCATCCACTTTTCAACAACCATAGATCATGACAATTTCTTTCTTCTTTTGTAACTTGACATAGAATAACATGGATTTATATGTTCCTTCTTAAGTGTCGGTAACATTTTCTCTACCCCTATTCTGATATGCTTGCATCTTTCTGCATTCACTTTCATAGTGACCAAATTTCTTGTAATAATAGCAATGGATCCTTGATTTTTCAGTCCATCTTGATTGATGAAAATTTATGCCTCCCCCAATTTGGTTCTCAGAGTGTCTATGTGGTTATTCCGACTGTTCACTCTGATTTGAACACTCTGAAGTTGACCTACCTCATGTTTGAGAGGAACCTCTTCTTCGTCCGCTTTTGATTCTATTCCCTCAACCTCTACCTCTGCTTAAAATCTGAATCCTTCATTTGAAGAGTCTCAAAACTCTTCCTGAGTTTCTGTAACTTTGCATATTTTACTTTATCAGTGCCCTAATAAGTTATTTCAAGAATATCCCATGCTTTTTTGGCACTATCTGTTGCTGCGAATTTGGGGAAAATATATTCATCTAACCCTTGTTGGATGAGACAAAGGGATTTTCTATCCTTCTTCCTAAGTTCTTCGATGGAATTTCTTTATGAATTTGTCATTACTTGTAGATCTATTGGATCTGGTTCCTAAAATCCATTGAATATTTCTTCCCAACAATCTTCAGGCCAAAGGATTTTTTTTTATCCTAATAGACCATACATCATAGTTATTACCTGTTAAAACTGGACCTTGTGCTAGTGTTAGAATGTTTCTAGACATTGTGAATCTCTTGTTGATAGTTGTCTCCCTATTTTTGGCTTATATCTTGACGAAATACTTCTCCTCTTTCGAAATGGGAAAAAAACCAAAATTTCTATGCTTAGACATTCCCTGTCCACAACTATGCATGCCCTATCCATAGCAAGACAAGCATCCAAAAGGAATAAAACAATTTTGGGATTCCTGGATTATGGATAAACCCTATACATGCATAGGGGGGTGTCCATATTGTCTTGGAAACTATGTATACATGGGGAGGGGGTGCTCATATGAAAATACTGAATTTTTCGACGGGTTTCCCCTCATAATTTCACCCCAGAACAACATGGAAACTGCTCCTCTTCCTCTTGTGGTTGAATGAAGCTTGAAAGTGCTCTGCAACACCCTGGAAATCTTTCCCCAATATTAGAAGATACCTAGACTATATCCTATACCATGTTCATGTTCAAGCAAAGGAAACCATTCACAAAACAGAGCATACACACACCAAGAAACTATGTAGTTGTTCATCTCTCCTCTACATTCACATGAAAATGAAATTACAAAATACATGGTATAAGATAGTTCTCTAGAACACTCCATCCATGACCTACGTAATAAATGCAAACTTACCTATCTTATATGTGCATTTAAGATGCCTATCCTCTATCAGTTTTGGTCAAACAAGTAATGGAGGAATTACTCCATTTAACATTTGGGGCCCCTTCCCTACAGGTGGTGGTATTATTTCTAGTCTTTGTGGGGTATTAACCTCATGGATTATAGCTGGCATGTATCCTATGGTACAACGGTTGTTTCTATCATCATGAACCCATATTGGAGCGATGATGCATCGTTTGCAGGAAATAAGACATGGACAAAGGAAACCAACTCAACTTCAACCAAATTAACAATGTTAGTTCGAAACTAATGCTCTAATTCAACAACATTAATATGTTCAATGAGGTTTCTATGGTGAGGATTTTCATCAATGTTCAGAAGAACCACAATATTGTGAATGAATTGTCAACGTTTTGGATTTAGATCAGGATACATGTTCAGGACAAGAAGCCTGGATTAAAATTGAAAAGTGAAGTGTAATATTAATACTAAGGGGAAGGAGGAAAGACTAAGGGTCGGTTAGAGAGAACCGTAATTTAATTAATTTATTAAGTTAATTCAAAAAAATTATTTTGTTTTTAGGTTCTTTATTTAATTTTAAATTTTCATATCATTTAAATAAAAGGTTTAGTAATTTAAGGTTTATATTATTATTTATTTTTTTTAATAAAAAATTTAAATGTTTTAAGGAGGTTTCAGTTATTATTATATTATAAGTTTTATTTTTATTAAAATATTTTAATTTATCTTTTATTTTGAATAATTTTCATGTTATTTTATAAATGGGTTTTTTTGTTTAGTAATTTAATGATTTAAGATTAAAATTTTATTAAGGATTGTATGAAGGATTTTGGGTTTAAATAATAATTGTTTAAGTAATGAGGTGAGTGTTTTTAATTTGAAATTAGGGTTTCTTATAAGGTTGATTACTTAGTTATTATTTTCGTTTTATTAAGGGGAGCCAATTTTCATTTAGGTCTAGGCCATTGTCCCTATTGAGGTTTCTTGGATTTCTTTGGATTTCAGTCTCTTCCCTAATGCGACGTTTAAATATGTGATCTTCTTTTGCCAAAAAATTTGCCTCTTCTAGGCGCTCATGGTGTTTTGTTTTCAGGGAGTGTTGTGCTAAGGCTGAGGTGCGAAAGCATTCATTCTTTATGTCAGCTCCATGCTCTTTAATTCTAACTTGAAATGAGTGCCCGGTTTCATTGAAGCAACATTTACCCGAAGAGCATTCAATTTTGTAAATTCCTTTGCATTTGTGCAGCTCAAGTTTGTCTTTGACCGATCTCATATTTTGTTTGATGGTATCATGTGGTTTGAAGGAGGTCTTAATTTCTTTTTTTCTAAGCACTCTTGCAATCTTGTCTGTTACTCCTTCGATTAAGGGGAGGTAAGCAGTGTTATTAGGGGTTTGGTGGTCTTGGGGTTTAGGTGGTATGTTCATTATTACTTTGCCTTTCTTAATTGAATTTTTAATGTCTTCATTTTTATATGCAATGTTCCTGAAAATATTGGAAAGGTGATCTTTTTATTTATCCGAGTGTTCTTTATAAGAGATTTTTATGGCCCTTGTGGAAAGAGTTTTTAGGACTCCTAGTTTTTGGTTGGGGTGGTGATCAGAGTTTGCATGTAGATAGTTCTCTGTGTGGGTCTTCTTCCTATAAAATGTATGTCCTAGGATTCCATCACATTTCCTATTAATTATAATGTCTAGAAAGGGGATGCTACAGTTTTCTTCAAGTTCCATTGTGAATTTTATTTCATTTGAAATGTTGTTTAGTTGTTCAAAGAATTTATCCAGTTCTTGTTTCCCATGGGGCCAAAGAACATTGGTGTCATGAACAAACCTTTTCCATCTTGTTGGTTTTATAGGATAAGAGTCGAGGGCTCTCTTTTCGATGTTTTCCATAAATAGATTGGCAACGATTGGGGATAAAGGAGATCACATTGCTACTCCCCTTGGTAACTGAAGAATGTGGAGCGAAGACAAACTTTGACGAGTTTTGTTGTGTCTGGTGTTATAAGCAAAATCTGTCCGTAGGGACGGATCCGACCTATCCGGCTGTGAAGTCGGTTACAGCCCCTTTGGTAGCTCGGCACGAGGCAGAGGCTACCCGCACCTCAAGTGGTCCTTCGCCTGAGGCGGTAAAGAAGGGGAAGAAGAAAGGTGAAAGACTTACAAGAAGTCCTTCTCAGGACCACCCACCTTGGGTATTATCCTTCCTTAGCTTCCTGGATGGCCGAAATGGCCTGGGGGATGAAATTTATGGACAATGGGATGAAAATGAGCTCGCTGATTTTTAGGACAGCGAACTAAATAAAGTGGACAACGAGCTGTTCACTCACTTAAAGTGTTGGAAACTGCCCCATAATGGGTCACCGGGGTAAACCGGTATCCTGGGTAAATAACCAATGAAGTCTTTAAGCAAATAGGTATGAAACAAGGGTGGAAAAGGGGTTTAAAAGCTACAGCCAAGTACTTTTAAATGACTGTAAATTATGAACAGCAAGATGTTCAAAGCCTTCAAAGCAAAGAAACAAGCCCAAAATGGCTCAAAACCCCCCGGGGTGACCCGGGAAGTGATCCTGGAAGATTGTTAAGTCAAAAAGGGTTGTAAAAGTGGATGAACGGCTTTGTAATAAGCTGTTACAGCTATGATATAACAGAAAAGATATACAACTTCAGTTTTGGTTTGTGAGTGGAAAAATGTGGACTGACGAAAGGTTGACTTTAAAATATTTTATTGATCAATTTTTGTTTTTTATCACATGCATTGGTCACCCCACTGTTTTGAAGGTTATCCC
>JASDQU010739098.1:57550-83214 GCA_032191745.1 Picea mariana
TATGATATTATTAGTTGGTAGGTTTGATTAATTTTGTATGGTTCTGCTATGGAAATCATTTAAAGAAGAGGAGATGAACATGTAGTTAGACACAAGTTCATTTTTAATGTGATTTGCCATGCACAAATTTTGCATACCTCATATTTTAGGTCTTCATGCTTGTGGAGATGATACCAAGAGTAATCTCATTAGGATAGAAGCTGTGACAACATGTTTCATTGGGTAAAAGTTTGAAGGATCTGTTAGGCGTGTATGAACTTAATGTCAGTTCATTCACCATATTGGTTCTTTTTATCTCTTAGACACTCTCGAAAGAAAAAACCCAACTTTTAGTGCGAGGGAAAGCCTAAAGAAACTATTAAGTGGGTCACTAGCTGACACCTATATGACTTAATCCTCCTTTGGGATTGGAATGACTATTAGGCTTTGATATTGACATTGTATTTTTTTTTAAATACCTACACAAAGGTGGCAATTGTGACATCTTTCACTCTCTTCTCGTCGCTATTGCCACGTCGAAGATGTCTCTCTTTCCACCTCCAAGATTGTTGCTCCCATATCAACCACGTCGGAGCTAGTAACTCCAGGCCGTCGGTGTTGCCACTTGATGAACATTGTTCTTGCCACATCCAAGAGTGTCTCTCCCATAACAACCACGTTGGAGCTAATACCTCATCCCGTTGTTCTTTCCACCTTCAGAACGTCTCTCTTTCCACCTCTAAAATGTCTCTCTTGCCACGTCTGAAACGTCTCTCTTGCCACATTTGAAATGTCTCACTTGCCACATTTGAAATCTCAGTCTTTCCACGTTTGAAATGTCTCACTTGCCACATTTGAAACGTCGGTCTTGCCACGTTTGAAACGTCTCACTTGCCATGTTTGAAATGTCGCAATACCAATGAAAATTAGGTCGTCGGAAAAACAACATCCTCTGAAACGACGTTTGAGGGGGTTCGAGGTTTGTCGGTCTTCTGACAATAGAAAGTGGAAATTGCATCGAACACGCCGTCGGAATTTGACCCAAATGCACTAGTGTTATTGGATACAGTGAGGAGTCTAAGGAATACAGATTCTATAATCTCGTCACCAAGAAGTATGTTATCAACAGAGATGTTGAGTTTAAGGAAGAAGAGGCTTGGGATGGTAACATTGATAAAGTTGTTTCAGAGGGAGCTGAAGTATCCCATGGAAATTATGATGGAGATGAGAAGCTCGTACAAGGTGGACAATTGATTCTACATTCACATACACCTGGATCAATAACTCATGTAAGATAATCACTAGGAGTCAGCCCATCACAACTAAGAATGTCTAGAACATATGAGTGTAGTGAGACATCATGTCATGGTGGACAAAAAATAGGATCAGAGGTAAGTGACGAATCAAATCCTACTTTAGCTTCATTAGCAAACAAAATTAGATTTCAGAAGATTACAATTTTCAGAGAATTGTATCAGAAAAATGGAGTAGATCAAGTTTCAAATTTTTCATTGATTGCATATGATCCTATAAATTTTGATGAGCTTGTTAAAAGCGAAGTTTGGGTAGAAGATATGAATGAGGAAATTGATGCCATAGAAAGGAATAACACATGGGAACTTGTAGATTTTATTCACGATAAAAAATGTATTTGTGTTAAATGGATTTACAAGACCAAGTTAAATGTTGAAGGTGAAGTTGAGAAACACAAAGCAAGGCTTGTAGCTTAGGGGCTTAGTCAACAACTCGGTATTGATTATAATGAAACTTTTGCACCTATAGCCAGAATTTATAGAGTAAGAATGATGTTAGCCATTGCTTCTCATAATAAATGGTGTATGTACCAGAGAGATGTTAAGTATGTATTTTTAAATGGTTTTCTGGAAGAAGAGGTTTATGTGAAACAACCTCTAGGATATGAGATTGATGAACAAGAATGTAAGGTCTATAGGTTAAAGAAAGTGTTCTATGGATTGAAACAAGCACCTAGAGTATGGTACAACAAAATTTATGAATACTTGAATGGTGAAGGATTCAACAGGAGTCTGAGTGATCCAACTCTGTATACAAAGGTAAATCAAGAAGGTAAACTCTTGATTATATGCTTCTATGTTGATAATTTGATTTTCACTGGAAATCTTTCAGTAGATGGGTTTAAGACAACCATGAAAATTGAGTTTGAAATGACTGATTTATGAATGATGAAATATTTTCTAGGCATTGAAGTAAATCAATATGGAGATGGTATTTTTATTTTTCAAACTAAGTATGAAAAGGACATATTGGAAAGGTGTAGGATGCTGAATTGTAAGCCAGTTGTAACACCAATTTCAACTGGCACAAAACTTAGTAAAAATCATGAGGGTTCATGTGTTGATCTGACTATGTATAAAAGACTAGTTGGAAGTCTTATGTATTTGAAAGCAACAAGGCCTAATATTATGTTTGTTGTAAGTTTGATTTCTATATTTATGGATTCTACGAAGAACACCCACTGGAAAGATGGAAAAAGGTGTAAATGTTCAGACCCCAACCCATTTTTAGTCTCGCTGATTTTTCAGCCAATGTTTAATGTCCAAACCCAGTTTTATATCAACAATTAAATACAAAACATAAAATTATTTCAGAACTGAAACATGAGGATTCATAACTTCGTTTATAATGCAGAAATAAAATATTTGCAGTACATAAAACTCAGAAAATATAGACACATATATTTTTGGTCTAACTTTGACCCTGGAAAAACCCACAAGGGGAAAACCAATGAGAGAGAAAGATTTTTATTATTTAGGAGCTTCAGAGAATTATTTTACAGCATATTCATCTTCAGAAATTTAAATGACAAACTTATCTCGACAACCGTGCCAAATCTTCACATAGGAAAATGAGCCACACTCCTCAAAATTGTTTCCAGAATTTTTTGTAATAAATTATAGGTATTCTCCTCGATTTTTGTGCCTCCAAAATGTTGTACGGTCACCTCGAAATCCATGCCAATAGTATCATCCCAAGACAATGTAATAAATGTTGTACAACCACCTTGGGAAATGTGCCAAAACTTCCAAAAAACAACACAACTCCTTCACCTTGAAATCTGTGCCTGAATAGAGCTACAATATTTGATAATCTATAATTTCTTTATGATCAGCACATCAACGTGCAGCTCTGCATCTAGGGTTTGGACAGCCACACTCGTCGCGGCCTGAGCCCAGAAGATGATAGCCCCGCAGGGGCCCCTGAATCAGAGGGAGGGGACACCGCCTGGCGTCACCTATAGCCAAATCATCACCAACGAAGACAATGGAACCGAAATAAAGAGGCCAAACTTCGAAACACCTCCAGACATGCACGCGTAGCTCCTGACGGAAGGCACCTTCAAAGATCGGGAAATGGACATAGACCCAGCCAAGGAAAAGTTCCATGCAACTGCTTCATCCCCATGGGTACCAGGGAAATTCATCCCACAGGCACCACAGGCCCCAAAATACGTGGTCAACTCATCGCGCATTGAAGAACAGAAACAATACATGAGAGACAATGCCTTAGTAGGCAAGTTTCTAGGGCTTTGGCCCTCTGAGCACGACCTGGTAAAATGGATACAGTACTGGTGGAAACCAAAAGGCCACTATGGTCTGCAACTGGGTTCGAAAGGATTATTCACCATCATCTTTCACAACCTAGAGGATCGGAACCGCATCTTCGATGGAGGGCCATACTTCTACAACTCGACTGGACTATTCCTGAGATTTTGGACAGAAAAGTTCAGCCCTGAAAAGGAGGACTTCGCCCATGCACCGGTATGGATCAGACTGTACTCCCTCCCCCAGGAATTCTGGTTGGAAGAGGTCCTAGCAGGTATAGGCAACACTATTGGCATATACGTAAAGTCCTCGGAAGAAACTAAGCAGTGGCGCTATACGTCTTATGCAAGAATATGTGTATATCTGAACATAGCAAAGCCACTCTCGGGCTCCATCACTCTGGAGTATCATGACGAGGATTGGTCCCAAACCATTGATTATGAACATATCCTCTTCCGCTGCGGGAAATTCCATGAACATGGTCACCTTTTCAGAGAGTGCCCTCTTAACCTAGTCAACAAAGAAGACAACCCAGAAAGTGCCAAGGACAAGGAAGGATTCGTGCAACCAACAGCAAGAAGGCGGTAGGGAGGAAGACGACAACCAGCCCAGGTAAGTAAAGATCCATCTACTAGCAATAGGTTTTCCATTTTACAAGATCAATCAGAAACCCTGACAAACCCTGCAAACCAGAATGCATCACTCCCGCAAAATGAACCCAAGGCTATAAGCCACAGACCTGAGCAGCTCCCAAAGAACAAGGAAGCGGACCTTACACCCCCGAGCTTGAGCCAGGAGATGTCAGGACCCCAGGAGGTGGAAGATGGAGACGAGGACATGGAGCTGGAAGAACAAGACCTCGCTGGAGTGGATCTGGACCACTTGGAGCATGCCTACAGACATCAGAAACTTTACACCATACCCCGAGATCAACTAAGGAAAGTGCACAAGGTATTTCTCAACTGCTCTGCAGGATCCTCAGCTTGGGCTAGAAAAGCCTTAGGAATCCAGGGAAGTCAGATAAAAAATTCAACTAAAAGCCAAAAAGACAAGAAGAAAAGAGGCAGAAAATCCACAAACAAGCTCATACAAGAAATCGAGAACTTTATGGTAAACTCAGGGCAGATCCACCTGATCTCGGATAGTTTCCCACCTCTCCCCACCCACCTGTCATCATGAAGATCATATCCTAGAATATCAGAGGTCTTAATGGACGTAGAAAAAAAAAAATGCTATGAGAAATGATCATAGTGGAAACCCGAGACGTTGTAGTGTTACAAAAAACAAAATGTACCTCAGAAGACATAGACCGGCTACTTCCTTATTGCTAGAGACAGGGAAGAGTGGTTTCAATAGACGCCATAGGTACTGCTAGAGGAGTGACTATATTCTGGAATACCAATGCTTTACTGATGGAAAACTTTTGCACCAACAGATGGTCTATCACAGCAGAGTATAGGCTCATCGTCTCTAACAAACCTGGCCACATTACCAATATATATGGCCCGGCCATCCCAAGGCACAAACAGGCTTTCCTCAGAAGATTGAGACATTTATCCAGCCTAAAAGATCATGATATATGGATCCTTGGTGGGGATTTTAACATCATCCGCAGCCTGGAGGAAAAAAAAGGGGGATCAAGGCGACTGGACCAGGACTCCGGCGACTTCAACCGTCTAATATATGATCTTCGTCTAATTGACTTGGAGGTCAACAATGGCATTCACACTTGGACGAACCAAAGAACGAGGGTGCATCAAATAGCATGCAAGCTAGACCGCTTCCTCATATCGGAACCCCTGATGATGAACGACTCGACAATGGAATCTATGATCTTGAACCTCCCTGGATCAGATCACTGGCTTATATGATTATGGATGGATGTTCCTGCCACTCCTGGGAAGAAACCTTTCCGATTTGAGAAGTTTTGTCTAGATCATCCAGACTTCCAGGCAAACATCCAGGACTGGTGGAGGCAGGAAGAGATATCAAACGGATCCAAAATGTATCGATTCCAGCAAAAGCTAAAGAATCTTAAGCAAACGCTTAAACTCTGAAATAAGCAAACTTTTGGCTGCATCTTCGACTCACAAAATATGTTGTCCAAGCAAATGGAGGAGATACAGAATCAGATCAGGGAGCAAGGATTAACAAATGATCTAAAAGCATAGGAACTCAGAGTAGCCCAACAAATCGAAGAGAGGAAGCAGAAATAAGAGATATTGTGGAAGCAGAAGTCACATATCCAGTGGCTCAAGGAAGGAGAACGTCACACCAATTTCTTTCATCGAACTGTGGTCCAGAGAAGGCACTCCAACAAGATCATGCACCTCATCTTGGATGAAGGAGAAACACTTCAATCTCATGAGGATTTGGAAACAAACCTGATCAACTACTTTCAAAATCACCTCACAGAGCCCATCCCAAATAGACAGGCAGCAATCAACAAGATCACAAGGCATATACCCTCACTTGTAACTCCAAAACAAAATGATGCTCTGCTCCAGCCCTTCATCATTGACGAAGTAGATCAAGCTCTGCAAGATACCCCCAAGTGTAAAGCCCCAGGCCTTGATGGCTTCACAAGCGACTTTTTTCACTATTGTTGGCCGATGATCAGGACAGAGGTCTGGGAAATCCTGGAGGACTCCCGCATCACAGGAAAAGTCCTCCGAGCTTTCAATGCCACTTTCCTCACCTTAATTCCCAAAGAGGGGAAGGCACATCAGGCCAAGCAGTAAAAACCTATAGCTCTCTACAATGTGATTTACAAACTCCTCACAAAGGTAATAGCCAGGAGACTCAAGATGATCTTACCAACAATCATTTCCCCGAAGCAATCGGGTTATGTTGAGGGCAGGAAAATCCTGGACAACATCATCTTGGCTCATGAAGTAATTCACTCCTTGCAGAAAACCAAAACCCCAGGTATTCTCCTCAAATTAGACCTCTCTAAATCCTTTGACAAGATCAGCTGGGAATACATGTGCGCAATGATCCTGGTGTTTGGTTTCAACCAAAGCTGGGTAACTTGGATCTTAAATCTAACCTCCTCGGCCTTCTTCTCTCTACTTATCAATGGTGTACCCTCGAAGCCCTTCTCCCCTTCCAGAGGAATTAGACAGGGCGATCCCCTTTCCCCCTTCCTCTTCATCATTCTCGCCAAAGGACTCAGTCGCTCCATCCATGCCTCTATCGAACAGAACCTCCTAATAGGCTTACCCTTGCATGGAATTTCGCCCCCTATCTCGCATAACCAGTTTGTGGATGACACGCTCCTAATGGGCAGCCCTACTATGCGTGAAGCTAGCTCTCTTCAGGAGATTCTCCAAAACTTTTCTGAGGCCTCAGGAATGGACTGTAACAAGGAAAAATCCCAAATATTCTTCTTTAACATGCCTCCTCAAATCCAGTGACACATCTCAGATTTACTTGGTTTCAACAGAAGCTCCCTTCCGTCCAAATACCTTGGCATCCCTTTGATTTACAAAGCACACCGAAACTCCTCCTGGGAGCACCTTTTGTCTTCTTTCTCCAAAAGAATCTCCTCCTGGACCTATAGGGCCTTGAACTTACCAAGTCGCCTCATTCTGCTCAAAGCTATCCTACAAGCTCTCCCGATCTATGCTTTCTCTGCGCTGGCTACCCCAAAATTTGTCCTCACCGTTATAAAAAACTTACAAAGAAACTTTATATGGCAGGGCCTCAATAAAGAGAAGAAGATAGCCCTAGTTAGCTGGGAAAATCTCTGTCAAGCCAAACTATAGGGGGGGCTAGGAATAAGAGATCCCTCTATAATGAACAAGGTTATCATTGCCAAAATTTGGTGGCGTTGGCTGAAAAACCCTGGTGATCTTTGGGCCAAATTGTGGAGGAAGAAATATACCCCCAACACGACAGAGAAAAACCTAATCAGATGGAATGGAGACAACCTGGGATCCCTAATTTGGACAGCGGCCAAGCAGAATAGACAGTTGGTCACCCAGCATGATTTTTGGGAGATAGGGAATGGGGAAACGACTCTGTTCTAGCAAGATTCCTGGCAACAATGGCCAGCCCTGATTGCTGAGGATTGGGCCCGTGACATCTGCACCCAAGCTACACAGGCGGGCCTGACAAGAGTAGCGCATTACTGGCAGGACAATTCCACGGAGGACACCTGGCGGTGCTGGCAGTTGGATAGGGAACACATTAATCTCAGGGAGCATATCGATGTGGCACCTCTCCAAGAGGAGCTGACTAAACGGTGAATACCCATAATTGCAGGTGAGGATATTCTCCATTGGGGCTACAAACCAATGGGTTTCTTTAGCACACGGGAAGCTTATCACATAAAAGCTCAGTTGAATCCCCCCCCGGTTATGGAAGTCTGGGGAAAATTTTGGAATCTTAAGCACTGGATGAAAATCATGCTTTTTCTATGGCTAGTCTCTCACTCAAGCATTTTAACCTGGGACAATCTCCTGAAAAGAGGTTTTGTGGGACCCTCCTTATGCATATTGTGTGGAGAGGCCGAGGAAACCATGAATCATCTCCTCAACACTTTCCCATATACAGCTCAAATTTGGGACCAAGTAGCGATCATCATGCGCACCTCGGATCGCCTTAGAGACAACATTCTAGCAACCATCTCGAATTTGAGAGATCAGGCTTTCCAATCCCCCCTCCTTAATCGAATTTGGAAACTTCTACCTGGATTTATCCTCTGGCATACTTGGAAAAAAAGAAATAGGAGAATTTTCAAAAACACCTCTCTCCCATGGCAACAGTGCTGGAGTCAATGTTATCGCAATATCGTGGAAACTCTTCACCTCAGGAAATGGTCTAATGCAGATGCAGCCGGCTCTCCCTCGGAGCTCACCATCCTCCGCTACTGGACCCCTTTTCCCTCTCTTCATACTTGCCCCCTCCCCCCCTCTTCCACCAGTCCTTCGAGTAGCCCCTCCATTTGGGCCCCTCCTCCAGAGGATTTTGTTAAGCTAAATTTTGATGGAGCCTCTAAAGGCAATGTTGGCGTAGCCGGATATGGAGTGGTCTTTTGTAATCAACATGGACACATCCTTGAAATAGTAGCAAGATCCCTAGGGCATTCTACAAACAATGTAGCAGAACTCTGGGGACTCATCAAAGGACTGCAACTGGCCATCAAAAGCAATTACACAAAGGTGATTGTAGAGGGGGAATCCCAAGTAATCATCAGCCTGCTGCGTCGAATCTTAAGTGGGGAAAAATCGGACAGTATCTCGCCCAGCTGGATACTGTCACATGGCTTACAGATCATCAAAAGCCTACTAAATCCAAATCATGTCATAATTCCCTCACACATCAGAAGGAGGGAAAATCAGGTTGCTGATGAACTTGCTAATGTGGGTGCAAACTGGAGAGGACCAGATCTTCACTGTCATGCAGCCCGGGATCAAAATCACCCTATCCTCTAGCAGTGTATTCGCAAAGCTGGAATGATAGATACCCCCCTAGATGGGGTGTCATCAGGGATGTCGTCATGGCAAGCGATAAGCGTGGGCACTGGGCGTAGTGGACGGGGGCCACGTGATGGGCTTGTGCCATAGCCCATCGCCCCTTCTGAGGTTTAAATGCCGATTAATGGTGATGCGAGGGTGCATTTAACCCGACGTCCTTTCCCCTCGTGACATTTTTGTATGGAATTCACTATGGAGGTGATTTACTTCTCCGCGATGCTCGCAGGGCTCCTCCTTGTGAAGCTCGAGTTTAACCCTGTTCATTCCCTTAGGTGTGCACTTTTCCCCGTCGTTCCCCTCTATCAAGCGCCCTTCATATATCCTTCTAGCTGCACCAGACCTCCAATGACATGGCCAAGAGGACGCCCGAAGCGAGATTCTCCTTGGAAGCCTCGGAGGCCCCCAATTACACCTCCGGATTCATCCTCTGATGACTCCTCTCCTCGCCACCCGTCTGACTTCACTCTTGTCTCTCTGCAGGCTCCATAGTTAATCTCTATGGCGGTAATTCCCTGAACTCCAATTGCACTCCTCCAGCTCCTCCAAGACTCTCCAGCTGGCCCTTCTAGCCCCGTGCCCTCCCATAACCCTCCAGGTAACCTGAATTGCGGCCCTTGTCCATAGGAGGAGCCTACGGTTGCAGGACCTCACCCCCAGGATTCCTTTGACAAAGAGAAATTCCGGAATAGCCTGTCAATACTGCATAATTTGGTTTTTGAGCTTAGACAGGAGGTGGCGGACTTGCACTTTCGCATGCAAGCTACAGAAGTCAAGGTGGCAAGCTTCCTCCAAATTATATCATCCATGCATGCAGCCCTGTTCCCGAATTCTGTCGACGCTGTGAAAAATGAAGGTCAGCACCATGGGCCGACCTCAGTAGGCACAAGCAAGCAGAAGGACGTGTGCGAGGGCGACGCCAAGGGAACAGAATGCAACAAGGAAGAGGGCAAGCAGTGGTGCGAAGGGACAACGTACATTGAGGAAGACTCGTGGCCCGAAGACCTCTCAGCCATGCTACCCAACTACCTGCCAAGTGTCTATGTTTTCAGAGTTTAGGTGTTAAGTTCTCTCAGGTTTAGGTAGTAGAAGATAGACAATAAAATACTCTCTTACTGTTTAAACTATGACTTGTTGGACTAATGGTTTGGTAAGGCTGGTTGGGTTGGTTTCCCCATAGCTGGGGCAGTCCAGTTACTACAGCCTGAACTTTTTTGTACTCTGCTATCTTGCTTCAGTTTTTGGAAGCTCTTAATATACATATACACTTACTTACAAAAAAAAAAAATCTGTGACTGAATAACAGTCGTACGAACCATACAGAGTGTACATAATCCTTATAGTACAGACTGTACTTTCTACCTCATTTTTTGTGCCCTTTTCTTGTTGTACAAGATTCAAAAATCCGTACAGTACGGACTTTTCTGCTGGACTGTACCTTCCCTCAATTTATTAGCCTGTTCTTCTTGTTGTACGGACTGCTCAATCCATACAGTACGGCCCGCCTTTAATGTTGTCCTTGCTACCTCGATTTTTGTGCTAGTTTGCATCCTTGGAATGCATGCCCTAGCTCTGCAGAAATGGCTTTGTCTCTAAACTCGAAAATGCTCTCTCTCTTGCTCTCTCAACAATGCAACAACAACCCAAGAATGGGTGCGCCCCTCTACCCTAATCGACCTCATGAGGTAGGTAAGGATTTTTCTAATCCAATGGATGAGATTAGATTAGATGTGTGGCTAAGATTTTATGTCTCTTCATTCACCCTCACTAAAGTCATAAAGTCACCTTTTAATTTGCATCTCACAAATTAAATGACTAGGGCCCACATTAGGCATTTTTTCGCCCCTTAGGCACCTAGGGATGAGAAACACTTTCCTAGGTACTTTATTTAATTAAAAATTTAACACTCCCTCTTACCAAGGAAAGTGTTACTCACCACTCCAAGCTTGTCCCTAAAAAATACAAACCTTCCTTTGCCCAATGCCTTGGTAGGTAAGTATGCAACCTTCTCTTCTTTAGATATGTATTGTAGCTTCACAACTCCTCTCTGAAAATAATCACGGATGAAGTGATAACGAATCTCGATATGATTAGATCGGTCATGAAAAATTGGATTCTCCAAGAGTTTAATGCAACTCTGATTGTCACAGTAAATCAGAGTAGGCCTCAACTACTCACTAAACAATCCCACCATCATCTTGTGAAGCCAAAGGGTCTCACAACTAGCCTGACTGGCCACCATATACTCAGCCTCTACAAAACTCAAAGCCACTGATTTTTTTTTTCCGATTGAACCAAGACCCAACTATTGATCCCAATCTGAAACAACACCCTGAAGTTCTTTTCCTATCACTAACACATCCTACCCAATCCGAATCTGTATAGCCAACCAGACGAACTCCATCTCCTCTCCGATAGTTCAAACCATAATCTACCATACCACAAAGATACCTGAGCACATGTTTTGTTGCCACCCAGTGCACTCTCCTAGGTGCCACTATGAACTGACTAAGAGTGTTGGCAAAAAAACAAATATCTGGCCTGGTATTAACCAAATACAAAGTGGAATCCACCAACTGTGACTCAAAAGCATGAAGCATCTTCCAGTTAATAATCATGGGAGTGTTCACNACCCAGTGCACTCTCCTAGGTGCCACTATGAACTGACTAAGAGTGTTGGCAAAAAAACAAATATCTGGCCTGGTATTAACCAAATACAAAGTGGAATCCACCAACTGTGACTCAAAAGCATGAAGCATCTTCCAGTTAATAATCATGGGAGTGTTCATGGGCCTGCTATCTCCCATCTAAAATCTTCTCAGAATATCACACACATACTTCCCCTGTCCCAGGAAGATGTTTCCAGGCTCTTGACAAACCTCCAATCCCAAAAAGTAATGCATCAGTCTGATATCAGTCATCTCAAACTCTGAAGTAAGGCTCTCCTTGAAGCTGCTGATGAGTCTCTCTACCCCTGTAATGAAAATATCATCCACATATAGCAGAAGAATGAGAGGATCCTCTCCAACCACAATGAAGTATAGGTTTGGATCTGCCTCACTCTTCTCAAAACCCAACTACTGGAATTAGGCATCTATCCTCGAATACCAAGCTCTAGGAGCTTGTTTCAACCCATACAATTCCTTCTTCAGTCTACACACACGAGACTCTCTCCCATCCACCTAAAATCCCAATGGCTACTCAATATACACCTCCTCCTCAATAAGACCATTCAGAAATGTGGTCTTCACATCCATCTGGTGGATCTTCCAACCCATCTCTACTGCAATGGAGATCACTGCCTTGTTCAAAGTGCATCTAGCAATCGGTGCAAAGGTGTCATCATAGTCGACTCCCTCAACCTGTGAAAACCCTTGAGCCACAAAACAAACTTTTTAGTTCGCGATGCTACCATATGCAACATGCTTTAGCTTATAGAGCCACCTGTAAGTCATGACTAACTTCCCCTCAAGTCTAGGAACAATTTCCTGGACATCGTTATTCATGATGGAATTGTACTCTTCCATCATGGCATCTCTCCACACCTGTCTACCATTATCCTCCTCAAAATTGGAAGGCTCAGACTCCCAAATATTTCTCACCATTGCGATGTAGCTGCAAAACCTATTGGGAGGTTTACTCTCCCTCACTTCCTGCCTGGGATTCCCCATTGAACCCTTTGCCTCCCTCAAAGTGTTCTAAAGCCACTTGGGCTTCCTCCTCTCTAAAGTAGTGTCTCTTGGAGGGGACTCTCCCTGCTCAACCCCATCACCTGAAGACAATAATCTTGAACTAGAATCTGAAGTGATGGATCCTGAAACCTATGGACTAGTAGCATGCGAACCTGAATATTGTGGCCCTGTCACCTGTGAACCTATCGTCACCGAAACTGGTGGCCCAAAAATCTGTGTCACTATAGTCTACTATGGACTCACATGAATCTAAGATGAAGACTACTCACCTCTCTCTATCCCCCTGGACTTCCTAAAGGCTCTGTCCTCCTCAAATCTGCCATCCCTCCTCAAGACAGTCTTCCTCAAGGAAGGAAGGTATATACAGAAAGCCTTTGAAGTCTCACTGTACCCAAAATAGATCCCTCTCTCTGTTGTGGGCTCCATCTTTTTCCTCTTCTCATAAGGGACATATGAATAAGTGATGCACCCAAAAATTTGAAAGTGCCCCACCTCAGGCTTCTTCCCAAAACAAGCCTCCTCAGGAGTCATGCTCCCACAGCGTTGTGAGGACTCTTATTCTACAGATAGACTACAGTGTAGCATGCCTCAACCCATAGAAATATTGGTAGCCTCTGATCATGTAGCATGGCTCTCGCAGCCCCAACAATGGCCCTATTCTTCCTCTCTACAACCCCATTTTGTTGTGGTTGTAAGGAATGGTCAACTCTTTCCTGATGCCCTCTCCTACACAGAAGTCCATGAACTCCTTGAAGGTATACTCACCCCCATTGTCCAATCTTAGGACTCTAATTTTCTTCCCTGTCTATTTCTCCACAAGAGATTTGAACTCTTGGAACTGACTAAAGACTTGTCCTTTGGTCTTCATGAAGAAAATACAAGACTTCCGTGAGAAGTCGTCAATAAATACAACATAGTATAGAAAACTATCCAACGATGACGAAGACATCGGGCCACACACATATGAATGTATAAGATCAAGAATCCATGCTTCTCTACTGTCACTGCTCAGAAAAGAAGTCTTGGTGTACTTTCCCAAATCACACCCCTTACACAACTCATGGTGCTCAATTTAAAAAATATGGAACTGCTGTCACCATCTCTCTCAGAGCTATTAAAGCCCCATGTTGCAAGTGTTCCATCATCTTGTGCCATAGCTCACATAGGTCACTGTTGGTGGTGGTGTGAATCAATGCTCTCACTGGATGGAACAAGAACTTGTATAATCTCTCATTTCTAGTACCAATCACTTTTCCTGAAGTGATGCTAGACCCCCTGGGGAAAAGGAGCACCTGCCCATCACAGAAAAAGACCTCATAGCCCTTCTACTCAAAGTCATGGGAGGAAAAGACTCCCTCTGAAATGATATAGTCCCGCAACCTGCCACCTTGATCTCCCGGTCATCTCCAAGCACTACCTCAACTTCTCCACACTGAGTAAGGTCTATCAAGTGCTCACGAACTGTTGTCATATGGAGAGAGGCACCACTATCAATATACCAAGTATCTAAATGAGTGGTCCTCATGGATAGACACACAATCAAGGAAAATTCCTTGTCAAACTTGGTGGAAAACTCTTCCACCTCTGTTGAAGCTGTTGTCTGTTTCTTCTTCTTGTGAGGACACTAACCTACGTAGTGCCAAAACTTATGGCATGCAAAGAACTTGACTTTTCTCATGTCTTTCTTCCCTTCACCCTTGGGCTTGTTTCCACCCTTTGGACCCTTTTTGAACTTCTCCTTGCTAGTGGTAGCAATAACCACATTCTCCTCCTCATGACCTGTAGATGAACTACCATGGACATAACCTCTCTGGGTCTCCTCTTGAACAAAGTCATCCCAAAGACGTTCCCAACCGTGAAGCTTCTCCCTAGAAATAATGCCCTCCACAAAAACAACCCATTGTTTGGAAACTCCATTGAATGTTGTTCTCACAAGCTCACTATGAACTATGGCTTCCCCCACAGCTCTAAGCTCATCCCTCACCTGTGTCAATCTATTAAGGTATGTGATTACATTTTCAGCCTTGGTCATTTTTATGCTCTTTAGTTTTTCCCTCAAAACCATTTTTTGGTTCTCATTTGTACTCTAGTACAATTTAGTCAAAGACTTCCACATCTCATAGGCATGTGTCTTCCCCATCAAGTGAGGAATCAAATGATCCTTGATGGAATCAAGAATAAACATCTTAGCCTTGATACTATTCTTAGTGTAAGCTACAAGAAGAGTAGCATCAGTAGGTACCACAACAGGATGAGTAGTGGTATTTTCCACAATGTCCCACAACTTGTTTTCTTGCAAAAGCAAGATCATCCTCTCCTTCCAAGCACCAAAATTTGTTGCCCCATCAATTATTTCCTCAAATCTCAAACCTATAGCCATTGATCCTTTTCTATTGAAAATAATAAATTCAAAAATCTGCCTTGTGAAGTGACTGTTGTCCCAACTTTCTGACTGCTCAAATCTCTACTTCTTTTCAACTCAGCTCTTATACCATGTAAATTTTCAGACCCCAACCCAGTTTCAGTCTCGCTGATTTTTCAGCCAATGTTTAATGCCCAAACCCATTTTTATATCAACAATTAAATGCACAACAAAAAATTATTTCAAAAATGAAACATGAGGATTTTGAACATCGTTTATAACACATAAATAAAATATCAGCAGCGCATAAAACTTAGAAAATATAGACACATATATTTTTGGTCTAACTTTGACCCTGGAAAAACCCACAAGGGGAAAACCAGTGTGAGAGAGATTTTTATTATTTAGGAGCTTCAGATAATTCTGTTACAGCATATTCATCTTCATAAATTTATATGACAAACTTATCTTGACAACCGTGCCAAATCTTCACACAGGAAAATGAGCCAAAGTCCTCAAAATTATTTCCAGAATTTTCTACAATAAATTATAGGTTTGCTCCTTGATTTATGTGCCTACAAAATGTTGTACGATCACCTCAAAATCCATGCCAATAGTCTCAGCCCAAAACAGTGCAATAAATGATGTACGATTTCCTTGGAAAACATGCCAAAACTTTCAGAAAACAACATAGAACCTTCAACTCAAAATATCTTCCTGAATAACAGTGGTACGAAATGTACAAAATCCATACAGTATGGATTGTACTTTCTACCTCAGTTTCTGTGCCCTTTTTCCTATTGTACGGAATTTAAAAATTTGTACAGTACGACCTTTTCTATTGGACTGTACCTTCCCTCAATTTATGTGCCTGCTCTTCTTGCTATATGGCCTGCTCAATCCGTGCAGTACAACCTGCCTTCAATGTTGTCCTTGCTGCCTTGATTTCTATGCTAGTTTGCAACCTTCGAATCTGTGCCCTAGCTCTACAGAAATATCTTCCTTTCCAAACTTGAAAATTCTCTCTCTTGCTCTCTCAAAAATGCAACAACAACCCAAGAATGGGTGCGCCCCTCTACCCTAATCGACCTCATGAGGTAGGTGAGTAGTTTTCTAATCCAATGGCTGAGATTAGATTAGATGTGTGGTTGAGATTTGATGTCTCTTCATTCACCCTCACTAAAGTCATAAAGTCACCTTTTAATTTGCATCTCACAAATTAAATGACTAGGGCCCACATTAGGAACTTTCTCACTCCTTAGGCGCCTAGGGATGAGAAACACTTGCCTAGGTACTTTATGTAATTAAAAATTTAACAAAAGGATTCTAAGATATGTTGTTGTAACAACACATTATGGTGTCTTGTACACATCAGATTCATATTTTAAGTTTCTTGGATATACTGATAGTGATTTTACAGGTTGTATAGATCACAGGAAGAGAACATCATAATATGTTTTTAGGTTTGGATCAGGAAAAATAGGATGGGAATCAAAGAAACAACCAATTGTGACTTTATCATGTGCTGAGGCAGAGTATCTTGCATCAAGAATAGCTACATGTAAGACTGTGTGGATGAGAAGGATTGTGAATGAGTGTTAGAGAAAGATTTGCCTCACCCTATGAAATCTTCCAAAGAGGGCCTTATTGCATTCCCCCATGAAGACTTACTTTCCCTGATTGATAAATCCAGAGACAAAAATATAAAGTTTTCCACTTATATGCACCTTGCAAGATATAGAGAAAGTGTATATGCTGGCTTCTCCACTACAACCCATGTACATCGGGATTTGTGCCAGAAAATCAAGATTAAATGTCAGGTTTCCATGTCACGACAAGAGATCTTTGATCCTTGGCCTTCCATATACTGGAAACATTCTGACTCGGCCCTTCAGTTGCATTTTGAAGGCTATAAAGAAGCCAATTTCAATATATGGAAAAAGAGGAGAGAATTCAACTTTGAGAGCAAAATTACTCTAAAGAAATAATTTACTTCATATTGAGTCTGCATCCCTTTGTCCTTTAATTATGAACACAATGTTCAGCCCCAATCTCTACCCTTATTGATGGAGAACCTATTTGTCTCCCTTATATGAGCTTGCCTTTGGTGGAGGATTGAAGTGGTGGAGGCCCAGTTGGAAGGAACTCAGTTTCTTGGTTCCGAACCATGCCGACACAGGAGTCTGTAATATTTTCATGTATGCTCATCATTTATTAATAGAAATACTCCTTTCATGTCCAATTGATATCTTGCTCATATATGTGTTATTATCCATGGGCATGTTTGTTTTGTATATTAATGGATCATGCTATCCAATGTGCTAACCTGTTATATTATAACAATATGCTTGCTCTGATTGTTTGTTGAGAACTAGTTGTAGGTATAAAGATTTGGGTTAAAGTGCTCAATGGTGGACATCATCAAACATTTGCATGAGGTAGGCCTCTTTCTTACCTTGCTTGCACATTGGTTTATATAACATATGTTTGGAATGTAGTTTATTTATGCATTCATACCTGTCTGTTGTGGTTCACCCTAGCCATAGAGAGATTTTCCTCGTAATAGAATTGGTCACCATACTGGGGATTGATCTTCTTTCTTAGGGTTTGAAGCACTTTTCTCCTTAGATTGCTCTTGTTTCTATTGTGTTTCTTGTCATATCATTTCTTGAAAGCTCCTATTCACTCTAGTTCTAAGTTTTCAACCTTTCCCCCTTGCCTAGCCTTTTTTTAAAGCTTATACGCGCCTTTTTCATTGACAGTCACGTATACACACAGGCTGTCTCACTGCAAGCTGTGTATATACACTATGTTTTCCCAAACAGTCTTGTATACCTTTTTTCCTTTCGTGTTTGCTTGGTCTGGTGTTTTTTGGGTGGGATGTGATGCTTGTTGAGCCTTCTTAGGTCCATGTAGTTCCTGTTGAGTGCCTGTGGGATGACAGGAAACCCTCTTTGGTTGAATTTTTGGGCAAAGTTTTTCTCTTCATCTTTTCATTTTATTGTCCTTGTACATTGAACTGGGTGCATTGTTGCTTGATATCCTACTTGAGTTATCTATTTTTTATACACAGTAGGGTTATATATCAAGTTACTTTTCAGTCCATGCATTTTCAATTTTGATATATTGAAAATACAAAAAAAAGATAGGCATTTTGCATTGCTTGGCATTTTTTTTCTTTTGAGTCTTTACCATTAGCTTACTACATATAGTGAAAGATTGCATTTTTACTTTTGAATTGCGGAGTTGAATTTGAAGATTGCATCGTTTTTAGGAGCATATCATACATTAAAATTTAAAGTTAGGACTTTGCATCATTTTCATATTTACTTTTCTTGCTGAGTCATAACACCATGAGTTTCATCACCATACCATTTTGAGTAATCATGGCCATAAAATCAATGCTATAACTTAAAATTTATTAGTAACGATTTTATTTTCTACGGTGCACAAACTAGTCTAGGATTTAGTGCCTTGGAATAGGATTTTGTGAGTAAACTTCTCCAAGGCAATTATATCTACATATGTGTCAAAGTCAGGGAGTGGATAAATCCATTATATAATTGATAAGATCAGGAGGCTCCGCTCACACCAGAGTTGATCACGAGGTCGTGCAAAGTTAGTTGAAGGGATATCCCCCGGATACTCACCTAGAATCAAAGATATTTCTATGGATTTATTCATATTTGGGGATCTTGCTAGTGCCCATACCTCTGTGAGAGGTGGTGCTTTCAAGGTTTCAGGCTTTGTTACCCTGCCCATACGACGATCTAGACTTACCACTGCTCACGTGTGCATCGATTATACAATGGTTTATTAGTTGCTTGACTTAGGTGACTCATAGGTTACTTGTAGGGGTTATTCTGTAGGTACCCTCGGTTAGATAAGTGTCAGACAACACACAACCTTTATGGAGGATTACCTCTCCGGGGGAATCTGACTGATTAGTTGTTAATCCCACAAGGGCCCTTATAATTGATTATGTTACCTCCGATCTTTAGTAGGGAGTCTCAGGTCCCTCTTGGACAAGACATACCTTCTTTAGGGAGGGAGGCCACTCAACCACTTTACCCCATTTACATGCATATTGGTCATTTGACTTTTGGTGTGCTCTTTTCTTACTAGCTAGTCTTAAGATTTTATACTGAGTTCTCTTTATCATGGATAATGGAGTCCCTTTGGCTCCCTCATTTACCACTACCTACCCCATGATGCCTACTCAGTTCATGTGGATGAATCGTCCTATTTGTTTTAATGGTATACAAAACTATAATACTCAGTCTGCGCCTTGGGCCTCTAGTTAGTTTTCTATTGATATGCCTTTGCCCATGAAATCCTCTCCTTGGTCCACCTATATGAATCCTAGCATTGGATCCGGGGGCACCATGGCCCCGATGCCTATGTCTTCATTTGATTTGAGTCATGTCCCTCAACCTATTTTCACGATGGGAGGTTGGAACCTCCCCTCTTACATATCCAATCCTAGTTATGCTCTTTCAGGGGCCAATACTTAGATGGGTGATTATTCTACTTATTACACCTCATCCATGTATCCTCCATATTCCATGCCATTTTCTCCGAGTACTAGTCCTCATGTGTCCTCAGGTATTTCATACGAGGAGAACTAATTTTACGGATTAATTTTTCCCCTTTACGGAACCCCTTCACAAGGGGGCAATATATATCCTCACTTGAACAACACTTATCATACCTCTGTCTCTTCGCATGCTTCAGTAATGATGCCCGTACACACCTCCTCAAATTAGTTGGGTGGAGGGTACTATCTTCTAGAACATGGATAGGGGGTAAACCAAGATCCTTCCTGGCCTGCAATGTTTTAGATTCAATATTTTCCTGAACCTTGGTATCAAATTCAAAAGCCCATCACCAATCCATTCTATGTAAGTCATATTGGAGCTCCATCACCAACCTCTGCCAGTCATGTTGGAGATGGGTTAACCACTCCTGCTAGTCATGTTGACAGCCCGCACCCAACCTCTACCAATCATGTTGGGGGCACCATTCTTATCAATACCACATCTCTGACCCCCATGCATCATGTAGGAGATGACTCTATCACCTTTTCTAGTCTTAATGAGAGTATGTCTCCACCCTTTGTGAATGATGTTGGGGACATTGAGAAGCCTCGATGCCTCAGAGGTAAGTCTAAATTCCTTTGTAGGACTTGCGAAGGGAGTCATATTACCCATTTGTTCCGGACTACAACCGTGATACCAGGAGCTTGGGGCTCACCCAAGGGCCCTTCAGGTTCTAAAAAATCTATGGTTTTCCTGCACCTCATTCCTCCTTCGATTGACACACTGGTAACATAGCTGCAATCCTCTCCTAACCTCACCTTCGTTGTCGAGGGTGATGTGTTCCCTACCCCTGTTACCATGCATCCTCTTCAACCTAGAATTGAATAAGTGGTCGTACCAGTGAAATCTCTAGTCAATCCTACTTTCCTTGTGGAGAGTGATGCATCCTTCGATCATGTCGTCAGCATTCCTGATCCTACACCTTCTAAACGAGAGAGATTTTTCCTTTCACCAAGTTCTCTCCCTCCAGATTTTGAGGAGATCACTTTTGACTAGGATATTTCTATGGGGTATGCAATGCCCCCACCTATGTCTTTTCCATTAAGAGACATTATCTGATCCATCACAGAGACTGTATCCTCGGTTAGTGATTTATCCTCCTCAACTTGGAGAGCTTTGGGTTTTCCCAAGATTATGTCGACTATTCATAAGATACTGACATTCTATAGAAGGCTGGTATGAGAGCCTTGGCCTCCCCCATTACATATTGATTAGAATTAGTTAAGACATTTTCTGACTCACCAAAAACCGAAAATATTGTCGAGTGATTTGTCCCTTTAAAACTCGTTAAATTGGATTTGAAAGGTCATGAGTCTTAGTTAATCTCTTTTCCGACTCGCCAAAAAGATAAAATATTGTCGAGTGATTTGTCCTTTTAACACTTGTTAAATTGGATTTGAAAGGTTATGAGTCTTAGTTAAGCTTTTTTCCTACTCGTTACCAAAAATAGAAAATATCGTTGAGTGAACTTGTCTTTTTTGCACTCGTAAATTTGATTTGAAAAGACATCTATTTGGCACAAGTTTATTCATTTTTCACACCAAGGAGACTAAAATACATAAAAAATTACATTTTTTGGCGTTAAGTTGTGATTGTATCTAATTCCCTTGCTTGTAGTATTGAGCCTATAACCGGTTCTTGTTTTGAGTTATAAATTGTTTGCCTCAGAAGTTTTGCATCCTCAACCAGGGAGAGCCTTGTTCATATCCTTTGCAATTTGACACCTTATACCTAGGAGGGAGCATCCCCCAAGTGTCCATCTACTGCATGCGTTCCCCTGCATTGCGAATAGGTACATTCCACTGTTGGAACTAGTTTTTCTTACTTATGACACTCATTTCCTCGTCTGTATCATAGCATTCGTTTGTTATGAAAAAACAAAAAGGGATGGGAAGGAAGGGAGTATTATCTTATGTTGGCAACAGTCATGTCGCCTTTGAATAGAGCACAAAATTATTCAATTCCATTCATCATCATAATTTTGGGATTAGCATGGCCTTAGGAAGCTGAGCTCATTACAAAGATTCTCTACCGACTGGTTAATCTTCCATTCCCTACAGAGAATTTCATTGATGCCTCCTGCATCTCATGGTTTTATCATTGGGTCTATGCTACCAGAGTCCTCCATATGTCTCATTCTCTTTTTCAAAGGAATTCTATGAACCTATGTCGGACACTCCTTAGAACCCTTGACTTTTCATGTAGGCCATACCCTCAGTTTGTCTCATAATCAAATCATACTTTAGTCCTATCATGAACCCTATCCCTACTTTCATCATTGATAGGTCACCTTGAACCCAGTAGTTGACATTTCATCATTGATCGTTGACTGGGTGGTTTACCTTGTGCTCAATGGCAAGACATTTATTCACACACTGGGATTCGTGTAGCGTCTTGGATTCCATTAGCCTTATTGGTGGTTTCCTTGCCTTTTTCAACAGTTTTCATCATTGGCTTCTATTCAGAGGGTCTTTTTCTTGTACCGCTTTCACTTGGCACATGTGAAAGACACACTGGGTCGTTGGTTCATGAAACTTGTTCTTCATCTAATTTCCACTAGATCATGAAGCTCCTGCTTTGTACCTCATCCTGACTGATGAGAGATGCCTTAAATCTCTCCTTTAAACAAGTATATTTCCATCAACTTCAGCACATTTATTATGGAAATGGGACCTAGAGTCTTATGAGTACCTTGAGGCTTGCAGTCATTAGTGGTAGGCTCTCTCGCCATCGACAGTTGGGAATACATCAATGTATCCCGATCCATGGATTCTTCAGATCTTCGACACCGACTCCTCTATCCACACTTGTAAGAATGTACTTGGTGTCTTGATACCCACTTTCATTATCGGTAGGTTGTCTCGCATTTGTTAATGGTATACATCAATGACCAGTAATCAAATGATGTCTGATTATGTTCAACCTCAATTCCTTTATTCACATGATGTAGACCTACACCTTTGGAGGATTGTGTAGAAGACCTGAAGACATGACTATGTGGCCACAACTTTCCTGAGTTGTTGCTTCCTTTTCATGGGACCCATACCTATATGACTTCAGTGACCATGGGAGATCAGATTGTACTCCATGGTATACATATATCTTCAGAATGGTTTTGAGACTGCTTCTACAAGGCCTTGTTCATGACTATGACAGCTATTGGCATGTAACCGCATTTGTATTTTCCTATGTCATAGCCACAAACACTTATTTGGTATATTTTCACATGGATCTGCAGTGTATTTTTGGCATCCATGTATGGAAAGTCAGTAAAGAATGTAATAAGAAATCGAGTTCGTGCAACTGGTTCTCTACCACTCCACTTATGGTTTATTTATAATTTATTTTGGCCATCATACATACTCCTCTGACCTCACACATTAGGGGGCATCTGTTAGAGCAAGATTTGCCTCACTCTATGCAATCTTGCAGAGAGGGCCTTATTCCATTCCCCCATGCAGACTTACTTTCCTTGATTGATAAATCCAAAGACAAAAATACAAAATTTTCCACTTATACGCAGCTTGCAAGCTATACAACAAGCGTATATGCTGGCTACTCCACTATAGCCCACGTACATCGATATTTGTGCCAGAAAATCAAAATTAAATGTTAGGTTTCCATGTCATGGCAAGAGATCTCTTATCCTTGGCCTTCCATATACTAGAAATGTTCTGAATTAGCCCTTTAGTTGAATTTTTAAGGCTATAAAGAAGCTAATTCCAAGCTATGGAAAAAGAGGAGAGAATTCAACTTTGAGAGCAAAGTTACTCTGGAAAAATTATTTAATTCATATTGAGTCTGCATCCCTTTATCCTTTAAGTCTGAGCACACTGTTCTTCCCCCAAGCTCTTTCCTTATTGATGGAGAACCTCTTTGTCTCCCTTATACGAGATTTCCTTTGGTGGAGTATTGAAGTGATGGAGGCCCAGTTGGAAGGAACTTGGTTTCTTGGTTCTAAACCATGACGACACAGAAGTATGTAATATTTTCACTTATGTTGATCATTTATTAATAGAAATACTCCTTTCCCGTGCAATTGATATCTTACAAATATATGTGTTATTATCTATGGGCATGTTTGTTTTGTATATTAATGGATCATGATATCTAATGTGCTAGCCTGTTATATTATCATTGTATGCTTGCTCTGCTTGTTTTTTGAGAACTGGTTGCAGGTATAAATCTTTCGGTCAAAGAGCTCAATGGTGGACATCATCAAACATTTGGACGAGGTAGGCCTCTTTCTTACCTTGCTTGCACATTGGTTTTTATAGCATATGTTTGGAATGGAGTTGATTTTTGCAGTCATACCTGTCTTTTGTGGTTCACCCTAGCCATAGAGAGATTTTCCTCGTAACAATGAGTTGTTGCATGAAAAAGAAGAACCAACTCAGATTTTATGTGATAATAAATATGTGATTTCTCTGTCACGTAATCATGTTTTACATGAGAATACTAAGCATATTGATACAAAATATCATTTTATTTGAGAGATGATAAACACTGATGAAATTTCTGAAGAGTTTTGCAGATCTGAAGATTCGTTTGTAGACATGTTTACAAAGCGCTTCGAAAAGGAATTGTTTAAAATTCACAGAAAGAACATTGGGCTTTGTGAATTGTAATAAAAATTTTGGTTTGACAACAATCTTGTATTGCAGAATTTATTTTTTTGGTGAAATGATTAAGAGGGAGAATGTCGGAAGATCAATCATTCCACCACCCAAGAGATGACTTATCTCAGCTGACCAAATTATGAAGAGGTGACCGCCATAACCGTTGAAGTTCTAAAAGGTTATCACCGCCACATTGTTTCATCTTTGACCAATCAAATTTCAAAGGGGAAATGAACCATAAAAGTTCAGAAAATCCAAACTCAATTTCAGAAGAGCGAAGGGGCAAGTTAACCAACTAATTGCATCGATATATATATCTATGTAATCCTTCATTTTTTATGAGATAAAATAGACATAGTATTTGATTTTGTTGCAACAGAGTAATTTATTTTTATTGTAGCATTCATACTCTGTTTTCTGTATCGTTTTGAAAAATCCATTTAAATTCCTATGTTATGCAATGTTTTGTTGTAGCATGCTATTTAGATTTAGTAAAAAAGTACTTGGTTGATTTACTGTTGCAGGGAATGATTCATTGAAGTTATTTCTCTATTGTAATCTGAGTTTTAGTTTTTTGTTGTAACTCCCACGTTCTATTATAATTCTATTTGTTGTAGCTTATTATGAAGATTAGAATATGCAGAACCTATTTATTTTATTCTTGTTAGAAAAGAGTATTGATTTTAGTTTATGATGTAGGGATGGTTTACTTAAGTATTTGTTATAATAACTCTTTATTGTTTGTTGAAACTGTTTTTGTAGCTTACTACTGTTGTTACACAGTGTTGAATTTTTTGTTGTAATTGTTTCTTGATTCCTGAAGAACTCCCCTATATCCTTCAATTGTTTCTTGAAGAACTCCCTTGCATCCTTCATTTGTTTCCTGAAGCACTCCCCTGCATCCTTCAATTGTAATGATCAGAAAAAATACATGGATAGTTGGTGTTTTGCATTAGTACTTCGATATTGATATTTGGTGATACTTTTATTTGAGTCAGAGAAAGTTTGCCACAAGTCTAAGAATATTTGTAATGTGTTTGATTGGAGGATGGCTCGCATGATCACACCCAAAAAACACTGGCATAAACTCATGGAGAAGGTTGAAGAATTCAGACAGATAATATGTGGGTGGAATAAAAAAAATGTGATATATGATAATGTCTCAGGTTGTATAATGTATATAAAAAAAATGGGATATATAGTAATGCGACGGGTTATCTGATGTATAGAATGGTGTGTAAAAAAAGTCAGTGTATAATCCCTGCTACTACATTGTGAGTTCATTTTATTCATAGAAATAGTTGCCTAACTATTTATTTAATTAGATCCATATATTTTTTATGATTACAAGTACAT
>JASDQU010739098.1:118540-130460 GCA_032191745.1 Picea mariana
CCCAAGCTCTTCCCTTATTGATGGAGAACCTCTTTGTCACCCTTATATGAGATTTCCTTTGGTGGAGTATTGAAGTGATGGAGGCCTAGTTGGAAGAAACTCAGTTTCTTGGTTCTGAACCATGATGACACGGAAGTATGTAATATTTTCACTTCTGTTGATCATTTATTAATAGAAATAATCCTTTCCCATCCAATTGATATCTTGCAAATATATGTGTTATTATCTATGGGCATGTTTGTTTTGTATATTAATGGATCATGATATCTAATGTGCTAGCATGTTATATTATCACTGTATGCTTGCTCTTCTTGTTTTTTGAGAACTGGTTGCAGGTATAAAGCTTTGGGTCAAAGTCCTCAAAGGTGGACATAATCAAGTGTTTGGACGAGGTAGGCCTCTTTATTACCTTTCTTGCACATCGGTTTGTATAGCATATGTTTGGAATGGAGTTGATTTTTGCAATCATACCGGTCTTTTGTGGTTCACCCTAGCCATAGAAAGATTTTCCTCATAACAATGAGTTGTTGCATGAAAAACAAGAACCAAATCAGATTTTATGTGATAATAAATATGTGATTTCTCTGTCATGTAATCATGTTTTACATGATAATACTAATCATATTGATACAAAATATCATTTTATTTGAGAGATGATAAACATTGATGAAATTTCTAAAGAGTTTTGCAGATCTGAAGATCCGTTTGTAGACGTGTTTACAAAGCGTTTCGAAAATGAATTGTTTACAATTCACAGAAAGAACATTTGGGTTTGTGAACTGTAATAAAATTTTTAGCTTGACAATAATCTTGTATTTCAAATTTTATTTTTTTGGTGAAATGATTAAGAGGGAGAATGTTGGAAGATCAATCATTCCACCACCCAAGAGATGACTTATCTCAGCTGACCAAATTGTGAAGAGGTGACCACCATAACCATTGAAGTTCTAAAAGGTTATCACCGCCACATTGTTTCATCTTTGACCAATCGAATTTCAAAGTGGAAATGAACCATAAAAGTTTTGAAAATCCAAAATTCAATTTTGGAAGAGCGAAGGGGCAAGTTAACCAACTAATTGCATCAGTATATATGTCTATGTAATCCTTAATTTTTTATGATATGAAATAGACAAAGTATTTGATTTTGCTGTAACAAAGTAATTTATTTTTATTGTAGCATTCATACTCTGTTTTCTGTATCATTTTGAAAACTCCATTTAAATTCCTATGTTATGCAATGTTTTTTTGTAGCATGCTATTTAGATTTAGTAAAAAAGTACTTGATTGATTTACTGTTGTAGGGAATGATTCATTGAAGCTATTTCGCTATTGTAATCTGAGTTTTAGTTTGTTGTTGTAACTCCCATGTTCTATTATAACTCTATTTGTTGTAGCTTATTATGAAGATTAGAATATGCATAACCTATATATTTTATTCTTGTTAGAAAAGAGTATCGATTTTAGTTTATGATGCAGGGATGGTTTACTTAAGTATTTGTTGTAATAACTCTTTATTGTTTGTTGAAACAGTTGTTGAAACTATTTTTGTAGCTTACTAATGTTGTTACACAGTGTTGAAATTCGTGTTGTAATTGTTTCTTGATTACTGAAGAACTCCCCTATATTCTTCAATTGTTTCCTTAACCACTCCCCTACATCCTTCATTTGTTTCCTGAAGCACTCCCCTGCATCCTTCAATTGTAATGATCATAAAAAATACATGGATAGTTGGTGTTCTACATTAGTACTTCGATATTGATATTTGGTGATACTTTTATTTGAGTCAGAGAAAGTTTTCCACAAGTCTAAGAATATTTGTAATGTGTTTGATTGGAGGATGGCTCGCATGATCACACCCAAAAATATAATGGCATAAACTCATGGAGAAGGTTGAAGAATTTAGACAGATAATATGTGGATGGAATAAAAAAACGTGATATATGATAATGTCTCAGGTTGTATAATGTATATAAAAAAAGGTTGGATCTATAGTAATGCGACGGGTTATGTGATGTATAGAATGGTGTGTAATAGAAGTTAGTGTATAATCCCTCCTACTACATTGTGAGTTCATTTTCTTAATAGAAATAGTTGCCTAACTATTTATTTAATTAGATCCATATATTTTTTCCGATTACAAGTACATCCTTCAGCTTTATGAATTTAATTAGCAAGTCGCTATTATTGTGAAATAAATAGCCAATAAAAGCGATAAAAGGGATACAAAATTGATAAATATAGAGCATATATGCACTAAAATCTACAAATCTTTCCAAAAGTAAAAACAACCAAGTGTGCAATGAAATTGGTTTACACATAAAAATAAAAGTTGTTTTTTTTTTCAAAGAAACTTCAAATATTTTATATAGAAATGGAGTTTTCCGAAAGGAAACAAACTGAAGATATTTCAAAGAAACTAAAGATATTTTATATAGAAACTGAAGATATTTTATATAGAAAGGGAGCTCCCTGAAAGAAAAACAATCGTCAAAATAGATACAAAAATTAGCTCAAATACGATTGAGTCCTATGCTACTATTTTAATATAAAAAAGACTAAAAACCTTCGTCTACATTTGAGCATAATTGTTGCTATATACTTTGACAAATTGACCAAGAAAAAAGATGAATTTAAAATACATATTTTAAACAACTGATTCATTGTCTGGTGTTTCCTTAAATTCACCATGGATGGGTTCATTATATTCAATTTCCTTTGCAACCATTTCTCGGTCTCTCTTTGTCTCTTTAGGATTCACTAACTGAAATTATGCTACAAGTTGATTGTTTGAACCTGAATTGGAGTGCTAGGGAATTGTTATGGTTTTGAGTTCCTAGCATTCATGCTCGTGAGTGTCCACACTCTACAAGAACCTCATTAGAGTATGCTCAAGGGAGTTGGTTCTCTACCTCTCCTGTTCTAAGGTTTAAACTCACTGAAGAAGGTTGATAATTAATTGTTCATGGCCGCTTACATTTTTGTTTGGTAGAATAAGCTAATTGTATCCTTAATAATTATATGATTACGAGTATTTTGTAGTTATACCAACATAACTACAACTACATTGTAACCAATATTTTACCTTGACAGATTAATGGTGTTTCTTTAGAGCATCGACTCTAAACAAACAAGTGATATCAAAGTGGGTATGGGTTCGACTATGTCATAGGTGGGCCTAGGTGCCCATGGATATGAAATCTTATGGAATAGGATAACCGCTCAGAGTGATTAAAACCCTCCTACAGAATCAAAAGTGCCATACTACGAGAAAGAGTTGTACAATCATCAATATGGGTAACGCCATATTATTTGATAGTGAGAAAGATCGGTCACACCATACTGTTTGCACGAAGGATTTTACTAAGGGATCATGGACTAGAAAGGATCACATGAAGCAAGAAAGGATTGAGTGCTGGCATGTAAGTATCACTGAGTAGAAAAAAGGATCACTGCAAGAAGTGGAGCTATAAAGAAGGGTCGCAAGAGGTGATGAAAGGATGGTTGTGAGAAAGGGTTGCACTTTCAGCAAGAAGTGTTGAAAAATATGTATTAGTGATTCAAGCCAGTAGATTCTTAGAAGGATAAAACGTCGGAGACAAGGTATCACTAGTTTGCAATAAGGGAGACAAGGTATCACTAGTCTACAACAAGGGTATCTCCAGTTTGCAAGAAGGGTCGTCATGGAGTAATAAAAACAACAAGAGCTATAGTCTATCGTGAAGACATGAGAAGCCACAAAGACATAAGAAACTAAGAAGTTTCATTATTTTAATTAAAAGAGGAGGACAAGAGTTTTATTTTAATTTTCAAGGATGACGCAAGATTTATTTTGGAATTCATAAAAAAATAAAAAAGGAAATGTTTTATTATAATTTTAAAAGGTTGTGTAAATCCAAAACATGGATTTTTTTGTGTGCGAGGATCGAATTGCATGAGATGCAGTGATGTGATTTTAAAAGATCATGTAAAGCCAAGAAAAAGGCATGATAGTGAGGAAACCAAACTATGTAGAGGTGGACTGTGGCCTCAAATATTGTGTGTCTTCAAATAGGTTGAATCGATTTGGATTGAAATCGAATTGGTGTGAAAAAGAAAGAAGAAATAAAATTTATAATTGAAAAGGAGCAGTAAAAGAAAGATTGGTAGATCATTGCAAGAATATAAGCAAGAGGTGAACTGATAAAGGAAGGATAAAAGTGGAGCGAAGAAGACAAGAAATTTGAAAAACCATTAGGTGAAAATATCCAAAGTAATGAAAGGTTTTCCTTCGAAGGAGGGTCTGCAAGAAAGGTCTCCAACAATGCAATTAAAAATTTTTGTGGTTCATCGAAGACATTTTTGACATCGAATCTGCAAAAAACATTTTGGTAAGAAGTCACCATTGGATATAATAACCCACTATGAAGTATTGTAGAGAAGGAATTGGCAAGAAATCATGTGGGAAACCGAGAAATATGACAACCCAACTGATCAAATGTTGTAGCTGACATGAAATGTTGTAATGAGGGGGTGCATAATCGGTTGTACCCAACACCCTGAAGCATTTTGGTCGTAGTTGTAAAATTATATCCATAGGCAAGTTCATCTCCCCAAGTTTGTTCTAAGCCCTATTATTGAGGCATATAGGCAGTTTTGTAGTACATGGTGTATCCCTCTCATGCATAAAGATGATGTGGCATCAAGTTGTCGCAACAAGTTTAAACCCATGTGGCACGATCCCTATATAGTGCTACATGTCTTAGAAAAGGGAGCCTATCAGTTAGAAGATTATGAAGGGAATATGTTGGCCGAGCCCAAGAATGGGATCTACATTAAAATATATTATGCTTGAGCCCCAATATTAGGCAGAACTCTTTGTATACTAATGTAATTTAGTGTATACATCTTTTCCCTTTCTTTTTGTCTTCCTCTTTTTTATTGATTTTTCCCTTGTTTGGAAGATGTCAATGGAGTCTTCGGTATACTTAGGATTCCAAGACAGATCCAGTCGTCATACACAAAACTTGGCTTCCTCCACTTGGGTGGTTTACTCACCCAAGGGTCTATTGGTGTCTTTAGGTGGCGTATGCCTAGGGCCTTCCATGAATAATGTGGCCGAATATAACATTGCTATAGAAATTTTGCGCGATGTTATCTCACATGGTATTCTCTCTTTAGAGTTTCGCCTAGATTCCCAGTTAGTAGTATGTCAAATGAACAAGACTTACTGTGTGCGTGATCCTACTTTACTCCGATGATTCCTACATGTACATCTTTTAGAATTACAATTTGATTTTATTACGTATTATCACATACCTAGGAGTTCTAATTATGCATATGATGTTTATGCTAAAAAAAATTTATATTGGCATTTTTCACGTAACTAAAGCAAAGAAAACCATCTCATCAATGTACACATTGTAATATAAGTAATGATGAATATCCCTATTTTATATATATTTCAAAAAATATGATTTTTATAGTACAAAATTGGGGCTAAGACCCTCAATACACATATACAACGGATAATATAAGATACATTCCATGTACACCTTTGGTGTCGGATGTGTGTCATGATAACAAACTACAGTGTTTGCAAGACGTTGAAAGAGTCGAACCCAAGATCTGGGCACACCAACCACTTGTCGTTGCATGGCCTCTAGAAGATCCTCTACTTGAACCATCAGAATCCTATGAGTCAAATGAGACAAGTTTCCCTGCACATTTTAAAGGAATCTCTCTACTTCTCCTCCAACCACCTCATCTCCCTGGTGAATTTGACGATGTCGAAGAAGCCTGTCCTACCATCATGGACCCACGTATGCATCACATGAGTGTCTAGTTACTACTTAAGCATCATCTAAAAACATTTTTGTTTTACTATACAAAAATACAAAAAAATGAAATATTTAAAAACATTTGACATACCTATGTTCTCGTACGCTGTCCCTGGTGGAAGTGCCATGTCAAGGTCCCCTTTGAATTCGATCCCTGCATAGGGGTATTCATCCAGATCAATGACATGTCACCTCCACCAGTAGAAGAAATCCTCGTTGTAGTGTGTAGGCCCCCTACCTCCTCCCTTCCATCTCACTACCTCGGTGCACCGTGCCATGGATAGATCGCGAGGTCCTCAAGGAAGGATCTCAACTCTAGGTCCCAAACCTGGAACCCGCTTGAAAAAAATGTTTTATAAGATATATACAAACCCAAAGTTCCTCTTACCACCCTATTTTCACTCTGTCAACTGGCTCTTCATATTAGCCAGCAGTGAGGTACACCAATCATATACTATGGGTCTCAAGCACTCTACAACATAGAACATGAGAGACCTCGATGCTTGGTGAAATGAAGCCTATCCTATGATCCTGGTCAACATGAGGACAACAATGTTGAGGCTAATATTGTTTATCGCTCGAATGGGGAGTTGACTCTCGACCTTCGTGGTCCCTGCTACATAGTGAGTGTCTATGTACTCCTCTATATTCATACCTCTCCCAGCTCCCTGGGCTTTTAGGTTCACCACATCACCCCAACGCGATAACCCAATCAACAAGTATATGTCCTCGACTTCAATCCTCAATGGTTTCCCATAAAGGTTGAAGCTCTCACTGTCAGGATCATAATAATCCATGCACATCTCAAGAAACCTCACCTGGGCCCTCATCCCTTTGAGTGCCAAAAATTTATACAAACCATAGCTTTTCAAGGCCATTTGGGCCCCCAGATCTCTGTCCACAGCATCATCTACCTCTGTGTGCTCCCTTTCCCTCCATTCTAGCACCATCTTGCCAGATAAATGTCAATTTTTGAGCTAGCAACCACATAAAACATTGATTATAGATTTATACACGGGCTTCTGCATTTATAGTCGTGTATAGGGATGAGTACACGCACCATGTATTTTACACAGTCACGTATAACCTCACGTATACGCGACCCGATGAATGGTAGCCCGCGTACACCAAATTACTCAATTTGCACCCTAATTTACTCAGATTTTGAAACCTAATTTAAAAATATAATCCACTAGAAATAAAGAGCATGGAAAGAGGAATTACCTAGCTAATATGGTTTCTAATTTCATCACCCAATGCTCCCACAATCACCAATTGAAGATCAGAGGCATTTTGGTCCAATTTTCACTATTTGGGTAAAAAGTCAAAATGACATAGTAATTTTTGGTTTTGTTACTATTTATATCAGTTTTTACCCACTTTATATAGTTTCAAGTCATTTTTTCCCTAATGGAATAATACAACAATGGATTGAATTGATTTTTGTAGTTTTCACCAGGGATTCTTGTGGATTTCAATGTTATGTTGATCGTTCATAACCACGCATAGGTGTTTTCACTACCCAACATATAGGATAGGTATCCATTCCACCATGCACTTTTGTAGTGTCCTATAAATGTCACTATATGCCTTAGGTATGAACCCATTTGTTGTGAAACATAAGCTTCCATCTGCTATAAGAGTGTCATTATCAAATGGTAGATACTTACCAAACATGGGTTCCCTAGTTATATCCTCTGCTTCATTTGGTTCGCATGCATAGATTTTTTCCGTAGGACTGGGAGTCCCTTATAACTAATACATGAATTGTTGTTCAGCCTCATTTCTCACTCATAAACATGCTTCCTTATACCTAGAGGACTCCCAACTGATTTTAATTTAATATCCTTTCCAACTCATCTTCAAAAAGAGAAAATATTTCTGAGTGAACTTGTCTCTTTCACACTCGTAAATTGGATTTGAAAGGATGTCTATTTCGTACAAGTTTATCCATTTTTCACACCAAGTAGACTAAATATCATGAAAACGGACATTTTTTGGCATTAAGTTGTGTTTTCATCTCATGCCCTTGCTTGCAATATTGAGCCTAGAGTCGGTTCTCACTTTGCATTATAAATGGTTTGCCTCAGTAGTTTTGCATCCTCAACCAAGAAGAGCCTTGTTTATATACTTCACAATTTGACACCCTATACCTAGGAGGGAACATTCCCCCAAGTGTCCATCTCCCGCATTCATCTCCTTGCATTGAGCATAGGTATTCTCCACTCTTGGAACTATTTTTTCTTACTTGTGACACATGTTTCCTCCTCTGTATCATAACATTCATTTGTCTATGAAAAAACAAAAAAATACGGGCGAGAATGGAGTATTATCTTATATTGGAAGTTGTCATGTTTCCTTTGAATAAAGAACAAAGTTATTGAGTCCATATGTCATCATAATTTTTGGTTTAGCACAGCCTTAGGAAGTGGATATCATTACAGAGAGTTTTCTCTATCGACTAGTTACTCATCCAGTCTCTATGGAGAATTTCATCGATGCCTCCTACATCTCATGGTTTCATCATTGAGTCTATGCTGCTGGAGTCTTCCATATGTCTCATGCTCTTGCTCAAAGGAAGTCTATCAACCTATATCGTCCATTCCTCAGAACTCTTGATTTTGCATGTAGGCCATACCCTCAGTTTGTCTCAGAATCACATGATACTATACTCCTGTCATGCACCCTGTTCCTACTTTCATCATTGGTAGGTAACCTTGAACCCAACAGTCGACATTTCATCATTGGTCATTGACTGGGTGGTTTCCCTTGTGTTCGATGGTAAGACATCTATTCATGCATTGGGATTCATGCAGTGTATTGGATGCCATTAGCCTTATTGGTGGTTTCCTCGCCTTTGTCAGCAGTTTTCCTCATTGGATGCTATTTAGAGTGTCTTTTTCGTGTATCGCTTGCACTTGGCACATGCAAAAGATGCACAGGGTCATTGGTTCGTGAACATATTCTTCATTTGATTTCCTCCAAATCATGAAGCTCCTTCTTTATACCTCATGTTGAATGATGAGAGATACCTTAATGCTATCCTTTCATTGGGTCTCTTTCCATTGACTTCAGCTCATCTATTCTAGAAACGAGACCTACAGTCTTATGAGTATCTTGACGCTTGCATTCATTAGTTGCAGGTTCTCTCACCATCGACAGTAGGGAATACATCAATGTGTCCTGATCGATTGATTCCTGAAGTGTTCAACCTTGAATCCTTTATTCACACTTGTAAGAGTGTAATTGGTGCCTTCATACCTACTTTCATTATCTGTAGGTTGTCTCACGTTTTTTAACAATATATCTCAATGACCAATAATCAAACGATGTCTCATTGTGTTCATCCTTAACTCCTTTATTCACATGATGTAGACTTGCACCTTTGGCGGATTGTGTAGAAGACTTGAAGGCCTTAGTATGTGGCCATAGCTTTCCTGAGTTGTTGCTTATTTTTCATTGGACCAGTACCTATATGACTTCAATGATCATGGGAGATCACATTGTATTCCATTGTATATAGATATCTTCAGATTGATTTTGAGATTGGTTCTACTTGGCCTTGTTCGTGACTATGACAACCTTTGGCATGTAACCGCATTTTTATTTTCCTATTCATGGCCATGCATAGTTGTTTGGTATTTTTTCACATGGATCTGCAGTGTAATTCAAATTGGCAGCCATGTATGCAAAGTCAGTGCAAAATGTAATGAGAAACTAGTTCTTCTAGCTAGTTCCCCATCACTCTACTTCTGGGTTTTTATAATGTATTTCGGCCATCACATATACTCCTATGACCTCACACATTAGGGGACATCTGTTATAGAAAGATTTTCCTCACCCTATGAATCTTGCACAACAGGCCTTTTTCCATTTCCTTATGCATACTTTTCATCCCTTTTTTCAAATCCCAGAGCTAAAAATACATTGTTTTCCACATGTATCCACATTTCCTACTATACAACATGTGTATACGTGAGATGCACCACTACAATCCATGTACATAGGGATTTTTGCCCAAAAATGAAAAAATGGTGTCGGGTTTCCATGTCACGGTAGGAGATCTATGATCCTACTACTGGAAACGTTCCGACTCAGCCCTTTAGTTCCATTTGAAGGCTATAAATGGGACAATTACAAGCTATGGAAAAGAGGAGAAAGAATTCGACTTTGAGAGAAAAGTTACTCTGGAGAAATTATTCACTTCATATTGAGTCTAAATCCCTTTTTCCTTTAAGTATGAACACAATGTTTAGACCCCAAGCTCTTCCCTTGTTTATTGAGAACTTCAGTGTCTCTCTTCTATGAGATTGCCTTTGGTGGAGGATTGAAGTGGTGGAGGCCCAGATGGAAGGAACTTAGTTTCTTAGTTCCAAACCATTCCAACACAGAAGTCTATAACTTTTTCACTTATGTTGATCATATATTAATAGAAATACTCTTTTCCCATCCAATTGATATCTTGAAAATATTTGAATTATTATTCCATGGGCGTATTTGTTATGTATATTAATGGATTATGCTATTGAATGTGCTAACAACATATATTATCACCATATTATTTCTTTTCTTGGTTTTTGAGGACTAGTTGCATGTATATTTCTTTGGGTCAAGTTCTCAACGATGGACTTCATCGAACATCTGGATGAGGTAGGCCTTTTATCTTGTCTTTCTAGCATATTTGTGTATATAGAATACTTGAGACTAGAGTTGATTTCTAGAGTCATTTCCGTCTATTGTGGTTTACCCTATTCATAGAGATATTTTCCTTGTAACAGGCTAGAGGCAAAAAAAACTTGAAGGGAAATCCATAGATTAAAAACAAAGGAGGTGTACCAAATCAAAGTCAAAACAAAGAAGAGAATAAAAAAAAGACTAGATAACTATGTTTAGAAGAGGGTAACTATTTTTATTGTGGTAAGCCTAGACATTGTGAAAAATACTACATGGTAAGGAAGTTTAATGAATCCAAGCATAGAAGAAAAGAAAGAAGTTTCATTGTTAAATAAAGTGAGGTAAACAAATGCTTTGAAGCTATTCTTTTCAGATGTATCTTTATCAATAGAAATATACAAGTATCATGCTTGGTTTTTTAATTCAAGTGCCTCACCTCATATGGTGTATAATAGAGATCATTTTTACAATCTTCATGTGAAAAAATTCACTTAGGATATGATAGGTGTTACGAAATAAAAGGATGTGGCAATGCATGCAACTGCTAAATGGATGTGTAAATCAAATTGAAAATGTGGTGTGTGTCCTTGGAATCAATAAATACCTAATCTCCATTTCAAAAAGTACAAATCAATGAATGAAAGTTGAATTTGTAAAAATAGGTTTTTTTGTGAAGGACGTGCACGATAAGAACAAAGTAATTGTAGAAGGAGTTAGAATTGGAGGCATTTACATGTTAGAAACCATTTTTATAAACCATCAAGAAATGACAACCACTAGTGTATCCATAGAATACCTTTGGCACTTGAGGTATGGTCATTTAAATTTAATAGATCTTTCTTTGTTTCAAATAAATGATATGGAAAATAGTCTTCCTATTTTCGAGAGTGGACATCTTAAATGTGAAAGGTGTGCATTAGGAAAATAGTGGAAAAATACATTTCCAATAAGAATAGATAGAAGAAAGATACACCTTCTTGATCTAGTGCATTCTAATGTGTATGGGACTATGTAAACTAGGTCATTTGGTGCAACATCTTATTTCTTCATTTTTGTTGATGAAAACATTTGTTATACATGGGTGTACTTCATTAGAAACAAGAGTGATGTATTTGAATATTTCAAATAGTTTAGGACCATTATTGAAAAACAAATAGGTAAAAATATCAAGATCATATGGTAAAATGGAGGGGGAGAGCACAATTCAAATGATGTAAAGTATTGTAAGGAAGATGGTATATTAAATTAGTGCACAATTCCTTATACAAATATATTATTAGTTTAAAGTTCTAGAAATAGGTTGAAGAGAACAATTCTCCCTAACAGTTTATCGATTGTAACAATGAGTATGCATACAACTATGTACATACAAAATATGATTCAAACTAATTCCTTGAAATTAAAAACTCCATATGAATATTTTTTTGATT
>JASDQU010739098.1:130480-151400 GCA_032191745.1 Picea mariana
TATACAAATATATTATTAGTTTAAAGTTCTAGAAATAGGTTGAAGAGAACAATTCTCCCTAACAGTTTATCGATTGTAACAATGAGTATGCATACAACTATGTACATACAAAATATGATTCAAACTAATTCCTTGAAATTAAAAACTCCATATGAATATTTTTTTGATTATAAACCATTTCTGAATCATTTGTGAATATTTGGATGTAAATCATTTTCTAATATTCTAAAAGAAATGAAGAGGAAACTTGATGAAAACTCAGTGAAATGTCTTTTGAATGGTTAGTGTTTGTAACATAAAGCCTATAATATGTATGATCCAATTACTCGTTAAGTGTTTGCAATAAGTGATGTTATTTTTCAAGATATGTAGATGATTATCATAAGGAGATGTACACAAGTCAGGGAGCATATTCAAGGAAGATATTGAAAATATGATGCATGAGGAGGTTGATGAAAATAATTTAATTATTGATAATCAAAGTAGTAAATAGACACCAAGTAAAGAAGAAACTCCATCAAGCAATATGATACCGAGAAGATCAATAAGGAACCTGAAGACTCTAATGAGGTATAAGGACTATGCATAATGTATATTGTTGAACCTTTAAACTTGGAAGAAGAAAAAAATCATTAAGAATCAATGAATGTAATGCATGAATAATATGATTCCATTGTGAAAAATGATAACTCAAAGCTTACTAAGTTGTCTAAAGATAAAGTTCATATAGGTTCAAAAAGGCTATTCAAGGAAAAATTCATTTCTAATCATAGTACAAACAAATTCAATGAAAGGTTAGTTGTAAAAGGTTACCGAGAAGAGGAAGCCAAAGATGATCAAGAAACATTTTCACATGAAGATAGAATGAATACTTTTAGGTCATTAAGTGCACTTGCAACAAAGATAAATCAACTTTATTGAATGGTGAACTAAAAGAGGAAATACATGTAGTTCAACTAAAGACATTTTTAAGAAAGGACAAGAAAATTTTCTATGCACGTTAAAGAAAGCACTGTATGTTTTAAAGAGTGACCAAGATCACGGTATGTCAAAATCATTAACTACTTATTTTACTTCTTATTTTTGTATGGATTTGTTAAAATTCAAGGTAATCCAAATTTGTAGATCACAAAACAGTGTCCAATATCATGGTATGTCAAATTCATTAACTACTTATTTTATCATGGATTTGTTAAAAGTCAAAGTGATCCAAATTTGTGAATCAAGAACCATGAGTATGTGGATGATTTGATCATACCAGATAGTTCGACATAGGGAGGAAGAATGGAAACACTCTAATAAATCAATGAAAATATGAATAGAAAATTATTTAATACTTAAATAAGCATGAATGTAAACCAACTTCTACTCCATTTGAAGGGAAGTGTCAAACTTTATGTAGAGAGTGGTACAAAATAAGTTGATGCACTCTGTATAGATAACTAGTAAAACGTTTGAACTACTTAACCACAACGCGACCATGCATTCCATACCCAATGAGTATAATTAGCCTATCCATGGCTAGGCCACATGAGATTCATTGAAAATCTACAAAGAGAGTACTTCGATACCTAAAGGGAACTTTTGATTATGGTATTGAATATACTAATCATTGAAATGTTGAGTTGACAAGTTATTCAAACTTTGATTGGGTAGGTAATGCAAATGATTTCGCCATAGGATCTAGTATTATCATGGAGCAATAAGAAACAACCAAATATTTTATTATATGTCTTAGACACATTATTGAATATACAGGAGAAAAACAAAAAGAACCTGCATCAATTAAAGTGGATAGTCAAAGTTCTATAAAATTGGCCCAAAGTAAAGTTTACCATGGAAAGTAAAAAAACATTGAAATCCAATATCACATTGTAAGAGAAAACATACACTCAAGTGAGATTGACTTTTTGTATTGTAGCACAAATGACAATGCTAATGATATTTTACTAAGCCTTTGGAAAAGTCCAAATTTGTAATTTTTAGAGATATGTTCAATATTGTATCCATTTCTCAATTAAAGTGGGTGTATAGCATGGATATAATTGTAACACATAAAAACATAATTATAATTGTTAGAATAAGACTATGGTTAATAGTTTCTAGATAAATGAGAATAAAATTAAAAGTGAACATTTGATCTGATACTTCTCAAGCTACTTCTCATGATCTGATGGTAACAAGAGATCCTAGATCCTCCCAAAACTGAATCTCGTCTGTTGATATTAAAAACAAATATACTTCCCTCTCCTTAATGATTTTGATGTTATCCTTTATCATCTTTGAGCCTTGAGGTATTTCAAACCTCTGGTGCACTCCTTGCATCCATTAAACTTCTGAAAAGTTTTGGACTTAGAGATTTTTCTAAAAATTGCCTTACACACTCCTTGCGCTCATCTTCTCTGTGACTTATTCAGCATTTCGACTAATTGTTGGCCTGAAAAAATCCTTGCACAAGTCTTCTCTAGAGTTTTCTCTCCACTGAGAAACTGTGCACTCCTTGCACTTCCTCTACAAAGCTTCACGCTACCTCTTTTGAGCTTCTAATTCCATCTTGACTCGGCCTTTGCACTCCTTGCGGGAACTATGAACTCCTTGCACCAGAAGTCTTAGAAGAGAAACAATTGAAACTTATAGAAACATCAAATTTTCCCACACTTAACCATGAGATACATACTTAGATACATAAAACACATAAAACAGAAAGAAACATTACATGTAATCAATGAACTAAGAGGAATACAACAACATACATTTGGAATCAAACATGTCTATTTGTATTCCTTCAACAAAGTATGTACATGGACACATACATCTCTCGATATCTTTCTACAATGACTAGCAATGACAACAATAACATTCAACAACCTCATTTGGGCATTGGTTACATACATTTATACATGGAGGGGCTTATCGAGCCTTCCTACCGACTACCTTAGTGCTATCATATCACAACTAAAAACACCTGTCTACTAAGGCTTATTACAATAAATGGCCATTACATTCAGATATGAGTTGATGCTCAATATCTATACAATCCTATCTTGTATTAAAGAAAAATACAATATCTTGGGATAATGGATCAAGCCTCCAAACATTAAAAGATCTTTAATTATAATATTTTCAAAAATTTAGGATGTTGCGCCCTCCTTTGTAATTTAAAGATGATTTGAAAATGTGTGTGTTGGGTGCTGAGTTGTCCTCCACTTGGCCTCGTTGATTGTTGATGGTGGTTCTCATGCATCAGAAAGGTTAGTTGCAAAAGGTTACCTAGAAAAGGAAGTCATAGGTTTTGAAGAAACATTTTCACATGTAGATAAAATGAATACGTTTAAGGTCATTAAGTGAACTTGCAACAAAGTTAAATCAACTTTATTGAATGGTGAACTAAAAGAGGAAATATATGTAGTTCAACCTAAATGTATTTTTAAGAAAGGACCACTGAATTTTCTATGCATGTTAAAGAAAGCACTATATGTTTTAAAAATCATAAAGTGTGCATTTTAGCATGGATTTGTTAAAATCCAAAATGATCCAAATTTGTAGATCAAGAAACATGAGTATGTGGATGATTTGATCATAACATGTAGTGCTACAGGCTTGATTGAAGAAGTCAAACTTTATATATCACAAAAAAATTGATATGACAAATCTTGATCAAATGCATTATGGTTTGGGAAAGTCAAACTTCATATATAACAAAAATTTGATATGACAAATCTTGGTCAAATGCATTATGGTTTGGGTATTGAAATAAGGAGGAAGAATGTAAACACTCTAATAAATCAAAGAAAGTATGCATAGAAAATTATTTAATAGTTCAATAAGCATGAATGTAAATGAGCTTATACTCCCTTGAAAGGGATTGTCAAACTTTTTGTAGACGGTGGTACAACTTAGTAACCACAACATTACTTGTAGACGATGGTACAACTTAGTAACCACAACACTACTCTGCATTCCATAGCCACTGAGTATATTTAGCATATTCATGGCTAGGCCACATGAGAGTCATTGAAAATATACAAAGATAGTAATTCGATACTTAAAGGAACTTTTGATTATGGTATTGGATATATTAATCATTTAAATGTTGAGTTGACAAATTATTCAAACTTTTATTGGGTAGGTAATCCAAATAATTTCGCCATATGATCTAGAATTATCATGGAGAAATAAGGAACAACTAACTATTTCATAAAATTGAATACAAAGCATTATGTACAGTTACATGTGAAGCTATATGGATTAAACACACTATTGAAGTGGATAGTCAAAGTTTTATAAAATTATCTAAAAATAGAGTTTACCACTAAAAGTAAAAAAATTGAAATGCAATATCACTTTGCAAGAGAAAAGATACAGTCAAGTGAGATTGACTTATTATATTGTAGCACAAATGACAATGCTAATTATATTTTACTAAGCCTTTGGGAAAGGCCAAATTTATAGTTTTTAGAGATATGTCACGCATTGTATCCATTTCTCAATTAATGTGGGTGTATAGCATAGATATAATTGTAACATAGAAAAACATAATTTTAGTTGCGAGAATAAGACTATGGTTGATAGTGATAAAGCCCAGGTAAATGACAATAAAATTAAAAGTGAACCTTTGATCTGCTATCAAGATCAATGGGCAAAATCCATTAAAAGTTTTTATGTGTTAATACAAGCTATCAAATTATGGTTTTCTTGAAATTGTGTTTCGTGCACTCTTCTTATTGTCTGTTTCTATTAGCTACAAATCTCTCAACAATCAATCATAAAGTGTTGTATTCAACACGCAAAATGATTGAAAATGGAACACAATAATCAGACATATATAAAACCATTAACGATCATTTCCCTCAGACATATATAAAACCAAGTAGATGAAGGATAGTGAGTCAGTTGATAGTTTCCTAAATCAAGTCATGAATGTTGTGAACTTTCTCAATTACCTTCTTAAAGAACAAGATATGTACAATTTATGATAAGTATCTAAGTAAGTAGTTGATTGCCAGGGTAGGGATGACAAAAAATATAACTTTTCCGCTTATTATGAGAAATGATCTAGTTGATTCTTTGAATTCTTATAAAGCTAAAGGTGTAGATGAATCATGGTTATGGAATTTGAGATATGGCCATTTAAATTTTGTAGGTATAGATTTTTTGCACAAGGAGAAAATGGTGAAAGGGTTGCCCAATATCCAACAACCAACAAGCTCGTGTGAGAGTTGCATACTTGCAAAGAATCACAGGGAAAACTTTATTTATGGAGTTTTGTATAGAGCTAAATCTCCATTGGAACTTGTTCAGGTAGACTTATGTGAGCCGATGCAAACACCTTCACTGGTAATGTCTATTTTGTGACTTTTATTGATGATTTCATTCGAAAAACTTGGGTTTATTTGTTGAAGAAGAAGTTTGAAGCTTTTGATATATTTAAAAGGTTTAAATTTATAGTTGAAAAGGAGAGTGGAAACTATATTAAATTCTTGAGATCAAACAAAGGAGGTGAGTATATGTTAATTGATTTCATGGAGTTTTGTTGGTCTCATGTAATCAAGAGACATTTTACTACTCGATATACTCCACATCAGAATGGAGTAGCTAAAAGGAAGAATCAAACCGTTATGAATATGGCTCGAAGTATGTTGAAGGAGAATCATCTTCTGAACGAATATTGGAGAGATGTAGTTATTTGTTCATTATATATTTTGAATAGGAGTTGAACTAAGAGTGTGAAGGACCAAGTTCCCCAGGAAGCTTGGAGTGGTAAGAATAAAAGTGTATCCCATTTGAGGATTTTTGTGTGTGTAGCTTATGCACATGTACCTAAAGAGATGAGGAGAAAAATGGATGAAAAAAGTGAGAATTATGTATTTATTGGATACAATGAGGATTCTAAGGAATATAGACTCTATAATCATGTCACCAAGAAGTATGTTATCATCAGAGATGTTGAGTTTAAGGAAGAAGAGGCTTGGGATGGTAGCATTCATAAAGTTGTTTCGGGGGGATCTGAAGTATCCCATGGAGATGATGATGGAGATGATCAAGCCATACATGTTGGAAAGTTGATTCCACATGAGTCAACCCATCACAATTAAGAATTCATATAAAATATGAGCGCAGTGAACCATCAGGTCATTATGGACAAAAAACATGATCAAAGCTAAGTGATGAATCAAATCCTACTTTAGCTTCATTAGGAAACAAAATTAGAGGTCAGAAGACTAAAACTTTAAGAGAATTATATGAGCAAAATGATGAAGTAGATGAAGTTTTCAAATTTTGCATTGATTGCATATGATCCTATAAATTTTGATGAGGTTCTTAAAAAATAAGTTTGGGTAGAATATACAAATGAGGAAATTGATACCATAGAAAGGAATAACACTTGGGAGCTTGTAGATTTTCCTGAAGATAAAAAATGTATTAATGTTAAATGGATTTACAAGATCAAGTTAAATGTTGAAGGTGAAGTTAAGAAGCACAAAGCAAGGCTTGTAGCTTAGGGGTTCATTCAACAACTTGGTATTGATTATAATGAAACATTTTCACCTGTAGCCAGGCTTAATACAGTAAGAATGGTGTTAGCCATTGCTTATCATAATAAATGGTGTATGTAGCAGAGGGATGTTAAGTATGCATTTTTAAATGGTTTTCTGGAAGAATAGGTTTATGTAAAACAACCTCTAGGATATGAGATTGATGGACAAGAAGGTAAGGTCTACAGGTTAAAGAAAGTGTTTTATGGATTGAAGCAAGCACCCCGAGTATGTTGCAACAAAATTGATGAATACTTGAATGATGAAGGATTCAAGAGGATTTTGAGTGATCCAAATCTATATACAAAAGTAAATCAAGAAGGTAAACTCTTCATTATATTCTTGTATGTTGATAATTTGATTTTCACCGAAAATCTTTCAGTAGATGGGTTTAAGACAGTCATGAAAACTGAGTTTGAAATGACTGATTTAGGAATGATGAAATACTTTCTAGGCATTAAAGTAATACAGTATGAAGATGATATTTTTATTTGTCAAACTAAGTATGCAAAGGAAATATTAAAAAGGTTTAGGATGGTGAGTTGTAAACCAGTTGTAACACCAATTACAACTGGCACAAAACTCAGTAAGAATGATGAGGGGTCATGTGTTGATCTGAATCTGTATAAAAGAGTGGTTGTAAGTCTTATGTATTTGACAACAACAAGGATCGATATTATGTTTGTTGTAATTTTTATTTCTAGATTTATGGAGTCTCTGAAGAACATCCATTGGAAAGATGGAAAGAGGGTTCTAAGATATGTTGTTGGAACAACAAATTATGGTGTCTTGTACACATCAAATTCAGATTTTAACTTGATGAGATATAATGATGGTGATTTTGCAGGTTGTGTAGATCAGAGGAAAAACACATCATGATATGTGTTTAGCTTTGGATCAGGAGCAATAGCATGGGAATCAAAGAAGTAACCAATTATGACTTTATCATCTGCTCAGGTAGAGTATGTCGCATCAACAATAGTTGCATGTCATAATTTGTGGATGAGAAGGATTATGACTGATTTGTTACATGAACAAGAAGAACCAAATGAGATTTTTTTTTATAATAAATCTATGATTTCTCTGTCACGCAATCATGTTCTACACAAGAAGACTAAGCATATTGATACAAAATATCATTTTATTTGAGAGTTTATAAACACTGATGAAAGTTTTGTAGAGTTTTTCATATATGAATATCAGTTTGTAGGCATGTTTACAAAGCCCTTAGAAAAGGAATTGTTTCAGATTCACACAAAGAACATTGGGGTTTGTGAATTGTAATAACATTTTTGTTTTGACAACAATCTTGTATTGCAGAGTTTATTTTTTTGGTGAAATTATTAAGAGGGAGAATGTTGGAAGATCAATCATTCCACTGCCCAAAAGATGGCTTATCTCAACTGATCAAATTGTGAATGGGTGACCACCTTAACTGTTGAAGTTCTAAAATATTATCACCTCTGCACCGTTTCATCTTTGACTGGTCGAATTTTTAAGGAGAAATGAAACATCAAAGTTCTGAAAAGACGAATTCGATTTAGGCACAATGAAGGGGCAAGTTAACCAACTAATTTCATCGGTATATATATCTATGTAATCCTAATTTTTTTATGAGATGAAATAGACAAAGTATTTTATTTTGTTGTAACAGAGTAATTTCTTTTTTTTTGGCATGCATACTATGTTTTTTGTATCATTTAAAAAAATCCATTTAAATTATTATAATGTGCAATGTTTTGTCGTAGCATGTTATTTAGTTTTAGTACAAAATTACTCAGTTGATTTACTTTTGCAAGGAATGATTCATTGAGTTTTAGTTTGTTGTTGTAACTCCCCTATTATGTTGTAACTTTGTTTGTTGTAGCTAATTATGAGGATTAGAATATGCAGAGCAGATCTATTTTATTCTTGTCAGAAAAGAGTATCTATTTTAGTTTATGATGTAGGGGTGGTTTACTTAAGTATTTATTGTAATAGCTATTTATTGTTTGTTGAAATTGTTGTTGTAACTTACTGATGTTGTTACACATTGCTAAAATTCTTGTTGTAATTGTTTGTTGTTTTCTGAAGCACTCCCCTGAATCCTTCAACTGGAATGATCATAAACATTGCATGGATAGTTGGTGTTCTACATTAGTACTTCGGTATTGATATTTGGTGATAAGTTTATTTGAATTAGAGAAAGTTTTCCACAAGTCTAAGAATATTTGGAATGTGTTCCATTCAAGATTGGCTCGCATATTCGCACCCAAAGATATACCGGCATAAACTCGTGGAGAAGGTTGAACCATTCAGGGAGATAATATGTGGATGGAATAAAAAAACATGATATATGATAATGTGTCGGGTTGTCTTATGTATATAAGAAAAATGGGATATATAGTAATGTGACGGGTTATATGATGTATAGAATGGTGTGTAATAGAATTCATTGTCTCATCCCTTGTACTACATAGAGAATTCATTTTCTTAATAGAAATAGTTACCTAACTATTTATTTAATTAGATCCATAGATTTTTTCCAATTACAAGTACATCCTTCAACTTTATGAATTTCATTAGAGAATCACTTTGATTGTGAAATAAATAGAAAATAAAAGAGATAACATGGCTACAAAATTGAGAAATCTAGAGCATATACGTACTCAAATCTACAAATCTTTAAGAAAGTGAAAAAAACAAAGTGTGCAATGAAATCGGTTTACGTGTAAAAACAAAAGTTGTTTTTTTATTTTATTTCAAAGAAACTGGAGATATTTTATATACAAAGGGAGTTTCCCGAAAGGAAAGAAACTGGAGATATTTTATATAGTAAGGGAGCTTCCCAAAAGAAAAACAATGGTCAAAATAGATACAAAAATTGGCTCAAATTTGATTAATTCCTTTGCTACTGTTTTAATATAAAAAAGATTAAAAACATATGTATACATTCAAGCATACTTGTTGTTATATACCTTGATAATGACCAAGAAAAAATATGCATTTAAAATACATATTTTAAACAACATATTCATTGTCTGGTGTTTCCTTAAATTTACCATGGTCGGGTTCATTATCTTCAATTTCCTTTGGAACCATTTCTCAGTATCTCTTTGTCTCTTGAAGATTCACTGACTGAAATTTTGCTGCAAGTTGATTATTTGAACCTAAATCGGTCTTCTATGGAATTTCTATGGCTTTGATTTGCTAGAATTCATGCTCGAGAGTGTCCACACTGTGCAAGAGCCTCATTAGAGTATGCTCAAGGGCATTGGTTCTTTTACTCCCCTATTCTAAGGTTTCAAATCACTGAAGCAGGTTCATAATTAATTGCTCATGGCCGCTTAGCTTTTTTTTTGCTAGAATAAGCTAATTACATCCTTAATTAATTCTACAGTTACGGATAGTTTGTAGTTATACCAACATAAATCCAACTACATTGTAACCAATATTTTACCTTGACAGATTAATGGTGTTGCTTTAGAGAATCGACTAAAAGCCAACAAGTGATATCAAAGTGGTTTTGGGCTCGAATCCCTCACAGGAGGGCCTAGGTGCCCAAGGATATGGAAGCTTGTGGAATAGGATAACCACTCTGATTGATTAAAACCCTCCTATGGAAGCAATAGTTCCATACTGCGAGGATTCATACAATCATCAATATGGATAATGCCATATTGTTTGATAGTGAGAAAGATGGGTCACACCATATTGTTTGCAAGAAGGATTTTACTAAGGGATCATGGATCAGAAAGGATCACATGAAGAAAGAGAGGATAGAGTGTTGGCATGTATGTATCAGTGAGTAGAAAAAATGATCATTGTAAGAATTGGATCTATAAAGAAGGGTCGTAGGAACCAATAAAAGGATTGTTGTGAGAAAGGGTTGCACTATCAACAAGAAGTGTTGAGCAATTTGTGTCAGTGATTCCAACAAGAGGAATCTCACAAGGAGAAAACACCATAGACAAGGTATCACTAGTATGCAAGAAGGGATACAAGGTATCATTAGTTTATAAGAAGGGTATCTCCAGTTTGCAAGAAGTGTTGACATGGCGCGATAAAAAACAACAAGAGCTATAGTTTGTTTCAAAGACATGAGAAGCCATGAATATGTAAGAAGCCGATAAGTTTCATTATTTTAATTAAAAGAGGAGGACAAGAGTTTTCTTTTAATTTTCAAAGATGAATTTTGGGATTCATAAATAAATAAAAAGGAAATTTTTTATTATAATTTTAAAAGGTTGTGTAAATCCAAAACACATATTTTTCTGTGTGAGAGGATCGACTTGCATGATATTCAATGATGTGATTTTAAAAGATCGTGTAAAGCCAAGAAAAATTCACTATAGTGAGGAAGAAAAACTTTGCATAGGTGGAGTGTGGCCTCAAATATTGTGTGTCCTCAAAGAGGTTGAATTGGTTTCGATCGAAATAGAATTGGTGTGAAAGTGAAAGAAGAAAGGAAAGTTATAACTAAAGAGGAGCAATAAAAGCAAGATTTGTAGATCATTGCAAGAAGATAAGCAAGAGGTGAACTAATAAAGGAAGGATCAAAGTGGAGTGAAGAAGACAATAAAGTCGAAAATGCATTGGGTTTAAATATCCAAAGTGGAGAAAGGTTATACGTCGAAGAAGGAATTCAACAAGAAAGGTCTCCAACAATGCAATTGAATATTTTTTTGGTTCGTCGAAGAATTTTTTGACATCAAATCTGCAACAAACAATTTGGTATGAAGTCACCATCCAATATAAGAACCCACTATGAAGTAGTGTAAAGAAGGTATTGGCAAGAGATACTATGGGAAACCAACCAATATGACAACCCAACTGATGAAATGTTGTAGATGAAATGAAATCTTGTAATGAGGAGGTGCATGATTGGTTGTACCTGACACCCCGTAGCATTTTGGTTGTATTCGCAAAATTCTAGCCACATGCAAGTTCATCTCCCCAAGTTTTTTGTAAGCCCCGTAATTCAGGCATACAAGTAGTTTCATAGTTCATGGTGTATCCCTCTCATGCATAGGGATGATGTGGAATCAATTTGTGGAGAAAACCACTTCATAGGTATGAAGGTGGAAAGTGTACTCATATAATAGCTTGATGTTGAATCAAAGAAGTTGAATCTTGGATGAAAGGGAGAATGTGGTATGGATTTAAATCTCAGAATGTGAGATGGTTCGACTATGATTAAAGGGGTGTTGGAATAATGTTCTTAGCAAATTTAATTAAGGGGGAGTGTTAGAATAAGATAATTAAATCCTTAATTAATTCTACGGTTAACGGTAGTTGGTAGTTATACCAATGTAAATGAAAATGCATTGTAACCAATATTTTATGTTAATATAAAGACATATTAATGGTATTTCATTAGAGCATGAGTTCCAAACCAACATTGCTAATTTGATTGAAGTTCAATAGGTTTCTTTTGTCCATGTCTTCTTTCTTACATAGGATGTGTTATCACTCCAAGATGGGTCCATGATGATAGACACAACCCCTAAACCGTAGGATAAAGGTCAATTATAATTTGTGAGGTTAATACCCGACAAAGACCAAAAATAATACTGCCACCTGTAAGGAAGGGGCCCAGAATGTTAAATGGAGTAATTCCTCCATTACGTGTTTGACCAAAAATGTTAGAGGATAGGCATATCAAATGCACATATAAGATAGGTAAGTTTTCATTTATTAGGTAGGTAAAGGATGCAATCTTATAGAGAACTATCTCATACCATGTGTTTTGTAATTTCAGTTTCAAGTGAATGTAGAGAAAAGATGAACAACTACATAGTTGCTTGGTGTGTGTATGCTTTTTTTTGTGAATGGTTTCCTTTGATTGAACATGAACATGGTATCAAATCTAGTGTAAGTCTCTTCTAATATTGGAGAGTAATTTTGAGGGTTTTGGAGAGAACTTTCCATCTTCGTTCAACCACACAAGCAAGAGGATCAATTTCCATGTCGTTATGCGGATAAAGCTCAAGGGAAAACCCTTTGAAAAATTATTTTTTTGCAGATGGATGCCCCCCTTCCCATGTATACATAGTGTCCAAGAGAATATGGATTCCCCTATGTGCATGTATAGGGCACATCCATAACCTAGGACTCCCGAAAAAAAATTATGTCTTTTGGACACTTGTCTTTTTATGGATAGGGTGCATCTAGTCGTGGAAAGGGAGTGTCGAGGAACAAAATATTATGGGTTTTTTCCCATTTCGATAGAGGAGAAGTATTTCATCAAGATCTAAGACAGAAAGGGGGATTCGACTGTCAACAGGAGATTCATGGAGTCTAGCAATAGTCCATCATTGGCACGAGGTCCAATTTTAAAGGGTAAGAACTATGATGTATGGTCTATTAAGATAAAAAAAATTCCTCCTATCTAATGATTGTTGGGAAGAAATATTCAATGGATTTCATGAACCAGATCTGAAAGATCTACAAGTAATGAGAAATTCGCAGAGAAATTCCCTCAAAAAACTCAAGAAGAAGGATAAAAAATCCCTATAGATCATCAAACAAGGGTTAGAGGAATATATTTTCACCAAATTAGTAGTAGTAGATCATGCCAAAAAAACATGGGATACTCTTGAAATAACCTATCAGGGCATTGATAAATTCAAAAATGCAAAGTTGCAAAAACTCAGGAAGAGTTTTGAGGCTCTTCAAATGAAGGATTCATATTTTGTGTATCATTTTATGACCCATGTCACGAGCATCGTGAATCAAATGTGCAACCATGGAGAATATATTTAAGAGAAAAAGGTCATTGAGAAGGTAATTTGAATCCTTCCTAATAAATTTAATATGGTCGTGGTTGCCATAGAAGAGTTGAAATACCTGTCACAATTAATAGTTGAAGAACTCATGGGATCTTTGTTAACCCATGAAGGTAGGCTCAGTCGAAATACTAAATCTTTAGAGAATGTATTTCAGTCTTAGGCCTCTATAAGCAGAGGTAGAGGTCGCTGAAATAAAATCAAAGGTATAAAAGGTAGAGTTCACTCTTAAACATGAGGTAGGTCAACTTCAGAATGTTCATAATAGAGTGAATAGTCAGAAAAACCACAAAGACACTCTCAAAACCAATTTTTGGGAGGAAGAAATTTTAATCAGTCAAGATGGACTGAAAAACCAAGGATCTCGTGCAATTATTACAAGAAATTTGGTCACTACGAAAGTGAATGCAAAAAGAAACAAGAAGATCTGAATAGGGGTAGATAAAATGTTACCGGCACTAAAGAAGGAACACATGAATCAATGTTCTTCTCATGTCAAGTTACAGAAGAAGCAAGCAACAGTCATGATCTCTGGCCATTGGATAGTGGATGCAACAATCTTATGAAAAGTAACAAATATTTGTTTTCTAGTTTAGATAGCTCTGTCACATCTCAAATTAAATTGAAAATGATTATCAAAATAAAGTTGCAGGCAAGGGTATAATTTATGTATTAACCAAACAAGATAAAAAAAAGGATATTCATGACATTTATTATGTACCTCATCTTAGACATAATTTAATGAGTGTAGGTGAGATGAATGCACATTCTTATAAGGTCATTTTTGAAGGTTCCAAGTGTACAATCTTGGACAAATCACCCAATAAGAAAATTGTGGCTACAATAAAGATGACCAAAAACATAATGTTCCCTTTGATATTGAGAAATGTAATTTTGTCATAGTCATATGCCCAAAAGTTTTCAAGCTGAGACAATACTTTCTTGTGGCATCTTAGATATGGTCATTTACCATTTAGCAGTATTAGCATATTACAGAAGAAGTCTATGGTCAAATTTTTTCCCATTATAAATGAACAAACAAACTCCTGTAAGAGTTGTTTTTGGCCAAACTCCAAAGGGATAGTTTTATCAATGCTTCCTATAGAGAAAAACATCACCTTGAACTGGTGCATAAATACCTTTTTTGTTCAATGCAAAATCAATCAATAGGAGGAAACTTCTATTTTCTAACATTCATAAATGATTTTAGTAGAAAAGCATGGGTGTATTTTCTCAAGCACAAAATCAAAGACATTTGAAAAATTTAGAGAATTTAAATATTTAACAGAGAAACAAACTGGGAAATACATCAAAGTATTCATATCATATTGAGGAGATGAAAAAGATTGTAAGGAATTTGCAACATATTGTAGGCAACATGGAATCAAGAGAGAATGTACCAAAAGATACACTCCACAACAAAATGTAGTAGATGAAAGGAAGAATTAGACAATAACGAATATGGCCAGAAGTATGCTAAAGACCAAGAATTTGTGAAATGAATATTGGGGTGAAGAAATGACATGCTCATTCTATATTTTAAATTTGTCACCAACCAGCGGTTTGAAAGATCAAGTCCCTCAAGAAGCCTGGAGTGGTATGAAATACAACGTTTCTCTTAATTTTTTTGGTTGTGTAGCATATTCTCATGCTTGTGAATAGTTGGGGAGAAAGATTGATGATAGAAGTGAAAAAATTATATTTGTGGGATATAATCAATAGTGTAAAGCATATAGGATGTATAATCCTATTACCAGGAAGTTGATAGTAAACAAAGATGTGAAATTCCAATAAGAAGAATCTTGGGATAACCAAACAAGTGAAATACTTGTAGATCAGATTCCTTCTATACAAGAAGATAAGCAGGTGGAAGTTACATGACAACAAACTTCTCCACCAAGACTTCCAAGATTGCATGCAAAGGTCCAAGAAGAATAAACAGAGCATATTTCTTGTTCTTGTTCTTCTAGCAATGATTTGGATCCCACTATAGAAAACTTAAGGAACCAAAGAATAAGAAGAGTGAGAGGAATTTATGTGCAAAATGATGATATGGATCAACAAGCAAACTTTTCCTTGTTATCCTATCAACTAGTATACTTTGAAGAAATAGTAAAGGAAGAAAAATGGGTTGATGCAATGAACGAAGAAATTGAAGCAATTGAAAGAAACAATAAATGAGAACTTTTGGATATCTCCACAGGTAAAACTAGAATTGGAGTGAAATAGGTGTATAAGACAAAATTCAATGAGAAAGGAAAAGTAAAGAATCACAAGTAAACACTCGTAGAAAAAGGGTTTTCTCAACAACTCGATATTGACTATGGAGAAAAACATTCTCCAATAGCATGTTTAGATATTGTCAGAGAAATTTTTGCAGTTGCAACTCAAAACAAATGGTTGTTCTATCAAATGGATGTTAATTAAACCTTTCTAAATGGATTTTTAAAAGAAGAACTCTATGTGGACCAACCACCAAGATTTTAGATCATAGGTAAAGAGTACAAAGTGTACAGATTGAAGAAAGCATTGTACGGTTTGAAGCAAGCTCCAGGAGCTTGGCACAACCACGTTGTAAATTATTTTCTCAAAAATGGATTCAACAGGAGAAACAATGAACCAACACTTTACACCCAAAGAGACCAATGGAGTAATATTTTGATAGTTTGTCTCTATGTTGATGACATGATTTATATAGGAAATTTGTTGTTGAATGAATTCAAAGTAGCCATGCAAAGTGAAATTGAAATGACTGATGTAGGTCTTATGAAATATTTTCTGGGAATTGAAGTTGAGCAATATGAACAGAGAATTTTTATCTGTCAGAAAAAATGTGCCACATATATTTTGAAAAGGTTCAAAATGAACAAATACAAGCCAACAAATACACCAATTGCAATAGGTACAAAATTAAGTAAACAAGATGAAGGAACATAAATTGATTATACTCTGTATAGAAGGATTGTAGGAAGCCTCATGTAACTTACATCTACCCGACCATATATTATGTATGCAGTAAGCTCAATTTCCAGATTCATGGAAAATCCCAAAATCTATCATTGAAAAGTTGGAAAAAGAATTTTGAGGTATATTGCAACTACACCATTTTATGGAATTTGGTACTCTACTTCAGAAGATGATTCACTTGTTGGATATACAGATAGTGATTTTCGAGGTAGTGTTGATGATATGAAAAGTACTTATGGGTATGAATTTATGTTTGGTACAAGCTTGATATCATGGGCTTCTAGGAAACAACCCATCGTCACAATTTCTTTAGCAGAAGTAGAGTATGTGGCAGGAACTTGAGAAGCATGTCATGCATTTTGGTTGAGAAGCATCCTTAGTTATCTTTCACATGAAGAAAAGGAGCCAACTTCTATATTTTGTGACAACAGTTCAACAATTGCATTATTTAAGAATCATGTGTTTTACCGCAAGAGTAAACACATAGACACTCGCTATCATTTCATCCACGCGCTTGTCAATGATGGTAGCATTATGCTGCAGTTTTATGGTTCGAAAGAAAAATTATCACTTATCTTCAACAAGAGAATGGGAAGAAATACTTTTGAATTTCAGAGACAACACTAAGGAATTGTTTGTGTCAATATTTGTAATGATCAGAATTAAGGGGGAGTGTTAAATGGAGTAATTCCTCCATTATTTGTTTGACCAAAATTGATACAAAATAGAATCTTAAATGCATAGAAAAAATATGTAAGTTTGCATTTATTAAGTAGGTGAATGATGGAGTGTTCTACAGAACTATCTCATACCATGTATTTTGTAATTTCAGTTTCATGTGAAGTAGAAAAGAGATGAACAACTCCATAGTTGCTTGTTCTGTATATACTATGTTTTGTGAATAATTTCTTCTGCTTGAACATAAACACAAAAAAAAAAGGCTTACTAACTATAAATCCCTCTAAACAGATTTATCTCTAAATGAACCCCTACATTGTAATATTTCCAAATCAATGAGAGCTTTCCACACTATCCCTAAGGGATACACATGACTATTGATACTGCATAATCTGTTAACTCACTCCAAGCATTTTCGTGAGGTTATTTACTCCATCCATATGCAGATTGGTGGTCGCTTCCTCCTACTCCCGCGCAATTTTAGGGTCCAAACTCTCCTTCCTGCAAGATTTTTATCTCCAAATTCGTCATTTCTTGAAACAATTCAGGCTTTTTATTATTTTATTTGGGGATAGCTCTACTCTTATTCTGCTTTGGGTTGGACCTATTTACTTGGTTGTTGGATCTGAGTCGGGTAAATTTTGTGGTTATTTCACGACTCCTATGTCTCCTCTTAATTCTCTCCTTTTTGAACTTGCTGATCCCTCTCTGGTTTGTATTCCCGCACTTCTCTGGAGTAAGGTCGAGGTAAAGTCCTCCAAGCTTCGAGATTTATTGATCATGTCATGCATTTGGAAATTTGGGGATGAAAATTTGGAAATTTTCATCCCCTTTATCCATCTTGAGCCACTAAAATGTAACACGGTTTCACTAATCTCCACGTAAACACAAAATTTATTTAAGTTATATTTATTTGTTTACTTAACAAACGTTTTCATGATATAAATATTGCAGTAATTTTGAGAAAACGGTAAGAAAAACGTGATAAAAAAAATCAAAATCTTAGTATATTTAGATTGTGTTATCAAAAAAATTATTCTTATTTTGTTTTTAAATGTTGAAAGGATAATTGTTACATTAAAATATTTATTTGTTATCCTATGTATATACATGTTTCATTTTTTTTTTTGAATAATTGATATTTAGAAATTCATTAAATATTTTATTAGTTTTTATTTATTTTAAATATATTTTAATTATGAATCTATTCGTGATAGAGATGAATAAACAAAATTGATCTAGAATTATTTTGTTATTTTTAATTTTGTACATTTTCTTTTAACAGTGAATAAATATACGTTAACATTATTTAATTTAAATATATTTTCATTATGAATCTATTAGTGATAGAGATGAATAAACAAAATTGATCTAGAATTATTTTTTTATTTTTTATTTTGTACATTTTTAATAGTGAACAAATATACGTTAATATTTTATGGAAAAAACAGATGTTAAAATAATTTCAAAATCTAGGTTAATGTGTGACCCATCATATGCTTTTTTTTCACCTAATGGGTGCATTAAGGTTAGGTATAACTCGACTTCCATTTAATAAACTCATGTTTCAAAGGGAGTTGATGTATATGTGAAAAATAAATGTTCATCCCGGATAAATATGATAACATTAAAATTTCTAAATAATGTCGCAAATGTATTGAGAGGGTTGTCGAAGAAAACGATACCATCAACTTTGTTGTTGAAGTTGATGTTCTTATCAATGTTTGGAAAAAATATTTTTTATACCATGTTTGTAAGTTATTTGGAACGATTCTGGTAAAGCATTTGGAAATATTCTTGCAATATCACTCATAAAGGTTTTTTTTATTTTGGGGGTTAAATTGTTGGTGCAAGGTAATTAAACCTTTTTATCAACTTAAGTTGTAAGGAGTGTTGATGAGCATGTACAAGACAAAATCAACATGGAAGGAGTGTTGATTTAACATGGAAGTTAAAATCAACACTCATAACATGAGGATTTTCAATTGATAGTACAACGAATTGAGAGGCGTGAGGGGTATTTAGAATAGTAATACTATGAACTTTGTTATTATGAATATTTGAAAAAAAAAATATACAATATTTTTGAGTTATTAGTCCCTTTTGCGGCTAAGACTATAATATTTGATTCTTTGTTGATATTTGTTACGCCAAGATTATAACATTTTATTCTTTGTTGATATTTGTTATTTTGTATTTGAATGTAAATATTTTTTTTGTTGTCCAATGTTGTATATATGTTTAATAAAATAATATTTTTTCATAATATTTAAGTTATTTTTATCACACATTTGATTGAATGATCAATTGATTGTACTATGGCCTAGCTTTAACCAAATGAAAAATTTTCAATCTTAAGTTATATTTAAGTTTTTAATTTTAATCAGAGAACATGCACACAATGCAATTTTTTTTCCAAACCTAGATAACCTAAATTTGGTTATGAAATCTATTTATTGAGGTCATTAAATTCATGTAAGTGGAATAAATATATGTTATGTCATATATTGTATGTGAAGTGCAAGGCTTTCAAGTATTTGTTTTTTAACGATATTGTAACCAAATTTGTAACAAAATTTATAGTTATCAACATTCCACTACACAATATTGGTTATCTCCCTCTATTTAGTCTCATTTGATGCATTCTTTGTAGCCCTACCTTTTTTTTCCATCTCCACTTTATCTCCTAAAATAATGTATTTTAGGAGTTTGCCCCTTATGTATATACCCCATCCAAACTATCTCTATGACTCTCTATAGCTCACATAAATAGGTGTGATTGTAGATGGGTGTGCATACAATCAACCCATATCTACACTTCTTGCTACACGATCCAATCTCAGGACCTTGAGGAATTGGATGCACGCATAGTCAATGCAAATTCAAAGTTTAACCACTCCAATGATATGTTGGAATTATGAAAACAATTAGTTATGGTAATAATACAAATTTATTCATTGTAAATATTTGGAAATATTTGGTAGTTCGGAGACACTTTGTGGACTTATGTAACCAAAAACAATTCTTGAGTTAATGTAATGATTTATCCTGTGGTGTATATGACTTGGAAAGAAATTTGTAATGTTGTAAACCTTTTTATAAGCCCATCTTGAATAATAATACATACCAATACCTTGCCATGCATATTTCCTTGACACACCATGAGGTTTTACCACTTAAAATTCATGTGTTAATCTATGTGATTCTGTTGTTTCAGTGTCTTGAATACCAACAAGTGGTATTAGAGTGAATGTGGAGGAAGCAGTGGTCCAAGAAAGATGTGGTCATGGAAGTAGAGTTGTTCGTTGAGGTGAAGGTCGAGGAGGGAGCTTGGGTGTTTGTTGGTGTGTAACCATTTGTAAACATTGATAGCCAAGTGAAAGTAACTCCTTTGTTGATCCGCGAGTTGAACCCGTGCGTAGGAAAAGAGAGGAACCAACACATAGAAAAGGAAGGTCAAGGGTTCTGTTCACATACAAGAAAAGAGAGAGATGCTCAAGCCACTCGTAGAGAGTATTTCCACCCATTTTTTTCTTCCCAAAGTCGTTATTCATAGGAGAACCAAGAGATGATATAGTTGCATGCACAGGAAGAGGATATTGGTGAATGAATACGGGTTAAAACCATAGCCAACGAATAGTGGAGCCCAAGAATAGTTGTTTTATGGTTTCTTGGGACAAGCAGAGAAAGTTGAGGAGAGACAAGGGTTTCTCTGGTCACATGAACGGAAGGGGAACGGATCTGTTTCACTGGAAGGAAAGAAGAGTTGCCCTGTCAGCCAGGTTTTTTTATTTTGTGGAAGAGAGTCGTAGAGGAGACCAATGGCTATTTAAACCCCCGCAAAATAGCACTCCCAAATATGGAAGCTTCGAATCTGGTGGAGAATCTGGTTTTTTCTTTGGGTGCATAAATAATTTTTAAAAACGGAAAGTTTGTTTCTTGGAAAAAAAATTCCACCCTTGGTTTTGTGAA
>JASDQU010739098.1:154498-165894 GCA_032191745.1 Picea mariana
ATTAACTGCAAAATCTACACAAAATAGACCAAGTCACAATGGATATTAATAAAATAGAGTACAATTAAAGTTAAATGAATATTGTATAAAACTAAAATAATGAAAGCATGGTCAAATACCATCTTATTTTAGAATAGGAGAAAATAATTTTATGGTAGTTATTCATGTGGTTATGAATAAACTTACATTATTTAATTTATTGAGTAGTTATCTAATAATGTCAAAGGGTTAAAAAATTAATAACAATGTATAATAATATGTTGACCTTTGTAACTATTAAGTTTATTAATTATGTGTGATGATCATTCCTTAAGTGTCATAAGAAAATCTTGCATGGTCATGAATTTCTAAGTTTTAGGCATTTAAAATTCATTAATTTTATCTTTCTTTTACATAATTATTATAATTTCCATAAATAATTTAATATACAACATTCTAATTTTAGAAGTGAATGCTAATGAAGCTTCTGTATTGATATAATCATCTTCAAAATATTGGCATGTAATGTTGTAATTAAAACTTATGTATGGATTTAAATCTATACTCCAATAACCCTTCCATAAAAGCATTATCACTACCGTGATACTCGATTGAAATGACTTTTATAAAACAAATGAAATTATTATTACAATATAATGCAATGTAAATAATATAATAATAAAAAATGTAATAGTATAATGCAACATAAGTAATGTAATTATTGCAAAATATAATGCAACTTAAATCATATAATAATAAATAATGTAATAGTATAATGCAACATAAATAATGTAATTATTGCAATATAAAAATACAAAGAGAGTATATGGAAGAAAATTGTATGCATGTTATTACATGAAAAGTGTGATATGAAAAGTAAGTACATTGTGATATGAAAAGTAAGTACATTGTATTACATGAAAAATGAAGTAATATATAATAATAATTTATTTTTAAGGTTAAGGTCAAGTTTGATATCAAATTAGTTTATGATATCTCTTACAATTAGTTTAGTGTATGATACTTCTTATAACTGGTTAAGTTTATAGAGATATACATATCCTATCTCTTTTTGGATTTGAACTTATGATCTCTTAACAAAAAACACATATTAATATATATTTATGATGTAAAAAATGTTATAATTAAATATTTTAATTTTTCTTTAATAATTATGATATTTTATTTCAATTATTTTATATTTAAATTATATTATAATTTTTTATTTTAATATTTTAATTAAAAATTTTAATTTTTGATACATAATTATGATCTTTTATTTCAATAGTATATATATATATATATATATATATATATATATATATATATATATATATATATGGTGGTATCTTTTTATTTTTTAAATCGAAAACTATTATATTTATATTCATCTGGTGGACTTCAAATCAAAAAATAGTACACTGCCGACCACCAATTACATTCTAGTTAAATTAAATCACTAAATTTTTAAATATGTGAGAAAATTTCTTCATATTCAGCCAGTGAGACCTTATATTTTTCAACCGTGCTAACAAAGAGAGGTCTTCTTCTTCAATACCTTATTCTTTTCAACAATTCCATCGACTACAGGTCTTCGTCTTCAATACCCAATATCGTCCTAAAACTTTCACTAATTACTACGTTTGAATATATTCAACAACATGATTTCCTCCCCAAAATATTTTCAGTTTCATCCTTTTTTTATTAACAAAACGCTGATAGAAAATCGTTGCCTTCCTTGTTATAAACCAAAATGCAAACTAAGATAAATATTCACATGGCATGCTTACTTTGTAAGATCATCAAATCACCGTGGCTTCGAAGATCAATTCTGGTTGACTCCACCAACCTGTTTGTTGTTGTTAATTCTCCGTGTTTAGTTTTCAAGATTTTATGGTCGTGTTTGTTGTTGTTCATTCTCCGTGTTTAGTTTTCGAGATTTTATGGGCTGGCAAAGTTGCATGGATCTTTCACGTTCTAGGGTCATATAATCTATTTTTAAGATTGTGTCAAACCAAAAAGCAAAGCGAGATACGTATTCCCATGGCCTGCTTACTAAGATGATCATCAAATCATCATGTGTCCAAAGGTCGATTCCGGTTTACTCCACCAACGTGTCATGTTGTTGTTCATTCTTCACGTTTAGTTTTAGAGATTTTATGGTTAGCACTGTAGATTTATACTAGTATGGATTTATACTTACAATTAACCTTTGATTTTTATTGATGGTTTAGGGGCTTATGGTAGAGATTAACTCAAGGTATTTGCTCATGGAATTTCACGTGATGAAGTTTATTTAGTGGTTTGGAATACTCTACTGTATAGTTTTTAGGAGTTAGTCTATTGGTTAGTGTAGGCTTGGATAACTATTATTTAGTGGTTTGGAATACTCTACTGTAAGATGTTTTATGGTATAGTTTTTAGGAGTTAGTCTATTGGTTAGTGTAGGTTTGGATAACTATTGTAGTCTTGGAATATATGGTGTAAGCTTAAAACTTATTGTTAAACACTCTTGTTCAGAGCATGAAGACTATAATTTATTGTATTGTAACCATTTAGTTGTTGAATAATATATTAAATATGTTTTAGATTGTGGGGTTTTTCTCTTGGAAGAGTTTTCCCGAAGAAATCATGTTATTAATAATCACCTTGAATCCAAGGTGTCACGAACACGCTTGATATAATATTGGTTTGAGTGGTAGCTTTTGTAAACTAAGAACTTGTTGCAGGAAAATGGAAAGCATGAAAAAACATGAAATGGAGAATGGGATTGAAGCTTGTGGAGGATAGAGAACTTTTTAAGATTCATAAAATATATTAGTAAGATAAGTTTTTGATTTGTGTAATAGTATTTGGAATAGGAAGGATATTGACACGGAAACATGTTGATGTTTCATAGTATCACGTGCTTTTGCATACAATCGTAAATATTTTTATGGAGTTCAATTTTATCACATGTAAATGTAAAAGGCCATTATTAATTATCAAAGATCTCAATTTGGTAATTGAAAGAACCAATTTTGATCTAACTTCTTAATCTTCCTGATGCAAAAGTTGGCAAAAAAAAATTCAATTCCCATTGTAAGATATTTGGTCTCCTTTACTTCCTTCTTCTCCTTTGATACCTTCACTTTCATACACCTTCAAATCCAAAACATTGTTTGTGATATCACCTTCTTCAATTCCTTATTGTTTTCACAAATATAAAACTCTTTAAAAAATCACCAATTTCTTGAGGCAACCCACCCTAATGCGCCTCTTCCTCAACCTCCGTCAACTTTTGTTTATTCACATCTATCTTATTGTACATGCTTGAATTACCTCCACACAATTACGTAACTTTGCAACATGGAAACTTGTAAAATCTCATTGCCATTTGTTGGCATCCAATTTTTCCTAAAACAAGGGGGCTGCAGAACACCAAGTCCCTGCCTTATGGATTGGCAGGTACTCTAATAGTTCAATACTTTTCTTGGAAATCAAATTGTGAGGAATTAAAATTGGTTTTATGTGCACTCGAGTCGGTGCAGCCTTGAGGCCTTCAATGTCTCGGGTAGTGTAGATGTTGAGGTTCACATAGTTTTATGTTATGAGGTTCAGACGTGTTACATGTCCAGGAGGTCATTACATGTAAAATGACGTGTCACATTCCTTTTTCAACAAAATTTATTGTGTGTTTGATATGTGCACAGATCCAAAATAACTCATGAACATGTGTTATCCTGAGAATGTGTGTTATCCAACCTAATAACTCATGAACAAAGTTTACAGCGCAATCTTGATTGGCCCAAAATCGCGGTAATTGTATGCCTACAAAAATCATGAAACTAAAATAACATAAAACAAAATTATATTAAGACTTCCTAATCTTAAAATTCCAAGCTTATTAGGAGCTTCGAACACTTTATTTACAATTTGATATTCTTAGTCTTAAAGATTAAATAAATAATCGTTATCCTTGTCCCTTTCTCTTGTGTAGTGCGTCTCACATAGTAGTACACTGGTTGAAAAGGCGGCCAAACAAAACCACGGGCTATGATGACACGTCAAGGGTTTGCGTTGTCGGTGGCACCCTACATCCCATGACACCTGTAGAGGCATATCATAAGAAAACGTAGCAGAATTGCACTCAATCTGCTACAACTCGTTTTGCACTCAATCTGCTACAACTCGTTTTGTTTCGCTAGAAATCCCGTGAGACGTGTGATGTGACTATGAAAGTCTAAATAAATAATTGTGCACCTGGATGTAGGAAAACGTTTTGGAACTAAGTCTGCACCTGGAGGGTCTTTGTGAAGTTTTAGCGGTATCTAGATTTCGACTTTGGCAGTGACGGTCATCTGGATATGCATCTTGACGGGGGTAGTTGTGCACCTTCGACTTTTCCTTCCAGGATGGTCTTTTCTGCAGTTTTTCTAACCTCAGTTCAGGATTCAATGCAATTACTGCTAGTGTGTTCACCTTAGTTCAGGATTCAATGCAATTACTGATGGTGTGTCCCTCTTGTTGTGAATTGAGTTATAGGTAACCATCGTCTGAATTTTTTTCTTTTTTCCGAGCCGAAATTTGGAAACGCGCATAGTTGTGCTTAGGGCTTTGTTGATCTTGGTCGTGGTGGTGGAAAATGAAGTCTTTATTGGAACCACAGTGGATTTAGGAGTAAATTTAGGGTGTGCAGGTGGAAGCTTTAGCCGTTTAGGGGCTTTGGAGGACCATCCTTTCACTAGCTACCAGAATCCGAGTTGAGATGTGCAAGATTTGCAAGAAAATGCTCAGCAAAATTTCCAGCCTCAACAGCTGAAAAACGCACACCGGAATCGGCAAAATCCATAATCGGCTACTATCCAGAATCGCCTTAGCACTGTAAAATAAATGAAAAGCAAGGTATACATGTGATTAACCATGAGAAGGAATCAATACTTACAATAGAAATAGGAATAGCGATAGATATTGCACTTCTCACTATTCTTCCATAGAAATAGAAATAGTTCCAGCGATAGAAATAGAAATAGGAATAGCGATAGATATTGCACTTCTCACTATTCTTCCATAGAAATAGAAATCGTTCCAGCGATAGCTATCTCACCCAATATTGTGTGTGCTTTCTTAAAGAATCACACTATGTGTTCTTCCTCAAACAGTTACACTAAAAGCATAAAAAACCAGGACATCAAGCGGGCAACTCAGCAAGACAATAGAGAAGGTCGTCATCTTAGCAAGACAATAGCGAAGGACGATTGCTCGTAGGATAGTAACTTATTGAACAGGTATTGTAGTCCAGAGGCAACCTTCCATTGTACTTTTGCTGATTTGTAAGCTTTTGTGCCAAAGTTGCGATGAAGACATAGTTGGTGAAATGAGTTGTTGTGAGGCCCAGGCAATTACGACCTCAATCTCTTCATCATTCTTGGCTTCCGTATTCTTGGGGCCTCCGCAAAGGATTTAGCATTTTCCTTCATAGGATGATTTTAGGGGTTACTTCGTATTCTTGGGCCTCCGCAAAGGATTTAGCATTTTTCTTTATAGGATGATTTTAGGGGTTAAATTTCGCTCATGGGCTAATTTTTCATGGTTTTTCCAAAAACGAGATTTGCTATTTTAAAAATGATTCACCCAAATTACCCCTAAATTCTATAGGATAAAGTTATTTTACTTTTAAAATTGCCAAAATTTTATAAAAAATTATATAAAATACTTAGAAATTTGAATTATTTTACAAAAATATCGCCAAACATTTATAGTTGACATATGAAGGATTAATAAGATTCGCAAAGGTTTCTACATTTTAAAATAAATTTCCATCCTTAAAATCATCCTCGACCATCAAATACACCAAGACTGATTGAGGGACACAAACCTATCAAAGGACGGAGCCACCGGATCGAGAAACAGAGGCACTCTAAAGATGCAGGAGAAGGGACAGATCCATTCTAAAAATGCAGGAGGATCTATTGAAAAACACAGGTAATAGGTAAGTAAGGAGTACATGCAGGGGGTCTCTCACAGGTAAGTAAGGAGTACGAGTTAGGTGAGGATGGGGTTTCAAGTAAATATAAACTTGTTTACACAAAGCAGACTTCAAGCACTTGGTGATTAACATCCATGCAGGGTGAACACTTGGCTATTGGCTATTAACATCCATGCACTAAATGCACTAAACATTAGATAACATCATGCACTAAACATTAGAGGGTGAAAATAAAACTTAGACATTTAATGTCACAAACTAATGTTAACATGAAATTCTATCATTAATCCACTTTGAGAGAAGTAAAATAAATATATGAACCATTTCCTAAGTTTTAAACCCAATGTTTGTCTCTCGCCTTGATATGAGGCCAAATAAGAGGAAAAAGATCATAATTGGATGGGATAAAGTGCCTTCACTTGTTAATTGGTCGAAATAAAGAGTTTAATATATCTTAAACGAAAAACTTAGGTTAAAAGTTAATGGATACATTGTTTACGAGAAAACTACAGCGTATCGATTTCTAATAGTCCCTGCAGCCAAAGGCAGGGACTAATAAAGGCTTTGTGAGGCATGCAATCAATCGCATTTTCCTCATATTCTTCTCATTCAATTTATATTTCTATGACCTTTTTCAGGACGCAAATACTGACATCCTAATCGTATTTTCCTCATATTCTTCTCATTCAATTTATATTTCCATAAACTTTTTCAGGACGCAAATGGTGACATCCTAATCATAGTTTTCTTCGTGCAAATATTTGCGTGCTCATCATTCTCATCCTATTTATGCATGCTATGAACAAAATGCTCATGCTCATTCTCTATCAGTATACACACTTCCTCAATTCCTTCACCTTATTTTTTATAGAAAATATCCTCCACATCATCCATTTCTATTGAATCATTTTTTCAACCAACCTTTCATTAACAATAACAACTAGTGAATTATCTTCTACATCTTCATTTAGGATAGCCCAAGTCCAAACTGCTTTACCTTTCTCTAGCTCTCTAGATAGTGCATCTACTTGCTCACAATCCACTAAACACTCAACTAACTATCAAAGGGATGTATGTTTTCCCTATTCGATAAATTCAATTCTTTATTTCATAATAGCCTCAATCTCTTTGTTTCCTTATTCTTGTATGCTCTTCTACACAATCCCTCTTCTCTACTAATATTGTGTTTCCTTATTCTTGTACGCTATTCTAAGCAATCCCTCTCCTCTACTAATATTTCTCTAACTCTCTAGATAGTGAATCTATTACCTCACAATCTACTAAAACCTAAGCTAACTCTCAAAGGGATGTAAGTTTTCCCTATTCTAGAAATTCAATTCCACAGTTGATAATAGACCCAATCCCTTTGTTTCCTTATTCTTGTATGTTATTCTACACAATGTCACTCCTCTACTAATTGATCTTGTTTGCAAGGTGACATTGAATTCTCACAATTCTAATTCATTTTTGTATCGTCCTTGTGTACTTTTATATTTGGTTCCTTTCTATTGATTTTTTCATTACCCAAAGTCTTTATCTTTGCTTTCTTCTTGCTCACACATCCCCCTTCTAGCATAATCCTTCTTTTTTTAATTTTTTTTAATTCCACCTCTAATTCTAAAAACCTATGTAGATTTTCTTTTCATCGTCTCTATTTCTTTTTTTAGTCTTTATTATAATTTGAATATTTTTCTTCTGATATATTGCATCAACTCCAACTACGCCTTTAGCCCCTAATAATATCCCATAAGCCATTTTTAACACTTTGTCTATAATCTTAAGATTACACACTTCAAGCAACTACTTTTTTTATAACTTTATTTTCTCCAGAACTCTCCCTCCTAATATTTTAATATTTTAAATACAAACATCCCAAGCTTTGATAAAAATTCCACAAAAAACATAGTTTCCCTTTATGTATGGGCTCATATCACCAATACTCTTGTTAGACAAAGATTTCATATAACATTCATGATACCATGAACAAACAAAGACTTGCACCCAACTCCAACTATCAAAGTGAAATGCTTAGGGATGTATTGTATGAGGCACATTATTAACCCGTACTCTATCATACACAAAGCACATTGATCAAGACCGAGCATCCAATGCTTAGAGCATGGAATATAAATCACAACATTCTTTGTATTAATTGGGTCAACCACAATTACACATCCTACCAGCGTTCACAGAAGGCCGATTAAATCAATCACATTGTTTAACTTGGCATGCACCAATTTTTGTCATATATTTATTTTTATGGAAAAAAACATGTGATCTAATATTAGATTTTCTAATACCAAATGATCTAAGCAAAATATAATAGTATTCAAATATATGAAAGTAGTGCATGTCATTACATTTAGTTACCACACACTCTAATACTAAATGATCCATGGGAGTAGTGCATAACATTATTCGCAAGACTATGAGGAGAGGAGGTAGAGTCAAAAACACACTACACATGATATTAACATGTCAAATCATAAACAAGTTCAAAGTACATCTTCTCCTACTCTTAATTCATAAGATTAATCAATAAATAAATAATATGTAAATAACTCTATATTAGCATGTCAAATCATAAACAAGTTCAAAAAACATCTTCTCCTTTCCTCGGGCTCATAATTCATAAATGATAAGATTAAGCAATAAATAAACAATATGTAAATAACTCTATGTAGATGTCGTAATTGTCATAAACATGCTTTCTATGTATATGTATTAGGGTTGTAGAGTGTCTTTTTTTATGTTCAAGATATGTAAAAACATTATTGAAAATTAATATAAAATCAGAAACTCATTTTCATGAGCATGAGAGGGGTCATGAATTCAATAGACAGTAGGACAAAAAGGGACTGAAAGGGATCATGTATTTCCTAACAGCGTCTATAATGTGCCTCATTTAAATCTACTCCATCGTCTTTGACATGGAAGATAATCATTGAATGGTGAGGAATGCCTACCTCGTATATTTATGAAATTATGGAGTTGGGTACCATCATTTGGGAGTGAAAGAGTTCCCCGTCCTCATGGATATTCGTTTCTCCACCCTCATGGGAATCCACTCCTCCTACATTCTCATTCTTATGCACATTTTTTCCATTTTCATTATCCAATCACACATGCATATTCTTACCATTTTCATGCAAAAGTACTATTGAAGTTTTGAATGTTGGAATCTTCATGTTTTAAATTAAGATGTAATATTGAAAATGTGTTAAAAAAACAAGATCGTGGAGCAATAAAAGAAAACAAATGTGGAAATAATACATAGAAGATACACAATACAATAGAGATATAGATATACGTGGTTCAACCACTGTTGGCTACTTCCATCAGATAAATTATCATGTCTTTATTTCTTATTACACATCAAATGAAGAGATACAACCTACAAAACACTCGTTGTAAAATCCGCTTCCTTATCTCATAGTCTCCTCTTTCATAATACAATATTTGCTATAACACACAACTGCAATACAATTCCTCACACATAAAAGAGGGTTACCTTCTATGGAAAAAATCCCTGACATAACTTCCACCATCAGATCTGCAACCTTATAATGAATGGTCCATATTCCCCCCCCTAGACCCCCATGACGACAATAGTGTTGGCGCAATCCCCCCCACAGCCTGTCGTCAGGAGATGGGATCCAAACAGGGCTGAAACAGACCTCTAAATTAGGAATATAATCAAGATCCACAAGCAAAAAAGTGAAAAAAATCATTTACAGGAGAGTAATTCGAGAACATGGGAAGAAATATGGATGGTGGTAGAGGAGAATAGATGCTATGTGGTTTAAAAATACTACCTTTCTCATTCTAAGTGTTTTTCATTGGGTGCCATAGAGTCATGTTATTACTCTATGAGGCCATTCTGAGAAGGAAAACAACATGATGGGTTCTTCCTATCTACACTAAGTAGTAGAAGAAGGGAAGAATAGTCCTAGGGGATCATGAGAAATAAAGGGAAGTATCTTCCTTGTGATGTGTAGGAAATTATATGATAATCCCATCACTATTTGATATCTCTATAGTCTCTTTGAGTGATATATAATTCATGAATAGATTGCATAAGTCCGAGGGAAATTGGTTTGTGTTGAGTTATTTGTGGATCTATGGTTGATGTTTTTCACCACGGTCGCCGCATAGCTCCAGTCAAGGGTGAAATCAAAACTAGATTCCTAAGATTGGGTGGAAAATTGCTCACGCACAACCAATTTCTTAGACCATCTTTGTTAAAATATAAGTGTTTCATTTTTATTGCCATTCTCTCTTATGAATAAAATAGACATGGAAATATTGATTTAATGATTTTATGCATGCTTATTTTTATTTCATTATTTATTGCATACATGTATGAATTTGAATGGAACTGAGTGTTAATGAATTCAAATTTATACCAAGATATCATAAATGAGTCACCTCCTCACCTCATAGGTTGGGTAATGTACAAAAAACGATGTTACACTTTTTTTCTATATCAATCGGACTGGGCAAATCAATAACTAGGTAGAATATCATCCACATGAAAGAGGTTCAATTCCCTTGGGTTTCCACTAGAAACCCCATATTTTTATAGGAAAATCCCACAAATCATGCACAGAGGTGAGTGGCATTAACACCATTAGTCCCAACCACTTGGTCTACCCCTCACAGGATTAAAAAATTGAACAACATGGGGTTGAGATTTGATCCACTTATGTGTGCATGGATCAAGACACCATTTAATATATATTTTTTGGGTTCAACCATACATTCAAACACTAACTCAAGGTGACCCCATGGCTCTAGGAAATGTCCTTATTGAAGTTGAACCTTTCCCAATGGTGAAAAAATCCTGACTTTCCGCCATTGGATTCAACCCCTTTGGGAAACGTTACACTTTGTTTTAGATGCAATAGATGAATAATTAAAATAAAAGCCATCATATTTATAAATCTAGTCCATTTTTAAGAATTAAATTTTAAAAAAATTGAAGGACCTTAGTTAAATAGTTTAACAAGAAATTTTTGCAATAGAAATTTTTTTGCATGCAATGAAAGTTGAAAAAAAATAATGAAAGGTTATGCCAAGAACGACATCAATTATTATTTTTATATCATTTGAACAAATACGATGATGAGAGGGAAAAAATCACATAAGGAAGATTTTACTAACCTAGGGTATGACTAAGTGAGGAACGACACCTTAACATTTAGAATTAGTTGGAAGTGTTACACCTCATAGTGTATGAGGTTCCAAATCGTGATTTTCATCACATTGGTGGATATTTGTTATTGTTGGTATTCTTGGAGCATTCAAATAGCTTGGGTGGATACATTTCCATGGATCTCTTTCTCTTCATGGAATTGTATCATTTGATGGAGATCTTTGGTTGGGGGAATCTCATTTCTCCTTGGTTGGATGGTTTTGTTTACTTGCATGATGGTATTTGTTGATTAAG
>JASDQU010739099.1:0-18732 GCA_032191745.1 Picea mariana
TACTAACGATATGAGAGATATATCATTCTCATGCAACATTTTTCTCCTTTGACTTCATTGAGTATCACTTGAGGTTTTGTTTGCATTTTCCACTAATATTCATGAAGTTGATTTCCTTATCTCACAACCTTTAGAATGAAATGTGAGATTGTAATATTGATCACACATTTGGCTGACACTTATAATATTATTCTTTAACCCTTCAACATACAAGACATTTTGTTTCTTTGTCTTTGCATTGTCAAGACTAACAATAACTTTTTCAACTATCCTTGTAGAATCATTATCAAAAGTAACACTTCTTTCTTTCTCTTCCTTTAAGGTGATAAACTTGGTTTGGTTCCTTGTCATGTGTTTTGAACATCCACTAGCAATGTACCATTAGTTCCCTTTATTTTGAGCATAAAGTAAAAGTCCACATTCTTCCTTCTTTGACTTGCTTCCTTTTCCACTCCCTGGTGTATTCTTATCTATGGTTGGTAAGAACGTCTTCTTCTCTGTTTTGTTTAGGAGAATTTATTATGTTTCTTCTACAATCACGTTCTATGTTCCTATAGTTATTGCACTTATAACATTCAATATTGTAATCAAGTAGGGGAGAAAATGAATTTTACTTTTTGTTAGCAAACCAAGGAGAACTTATGGTTTTTTTTCTCACATAATCATCCTCTGAGGTCTTATAAGAACCTTTAGTTCTATCTCTTAGATCATAACTTTTTACATAAGATCTACAATCAGTTTCCTTACGACCAAAATTATTGCAAGAAAAACAATAGCCAAGAAATATATTTTGGTACCGATTTGTGAAAGGCCTTCTTCGTGGAACAACTCTTCTGAACTCATTATTGTTATTATTGTGAGAAGAATCAGGTTTATGTTGGTCATGATTTCCTTTCCTACTATTTCTTTCATTGTTGATGGAGCCTTTGAGAATATTTTCATAGATTTAATACCTTTCTTCATTTTCCTTTTCTGATTGATTTGTGACCTTAATGCCTACATCTCACTCGAGGATATTTTATTTTTCATCATAGCCAATACCTTTCTTGATGAATGGAGACCTTTGGAAACTGAGAATATTCTCTAATATTTCAGTACTCTTTCCAAACTTCAAGCTTCTATTCAAATGATTGGTTGTTTTCTCTAGTTCCTTTCTTAAGGAAACAATTTCATCCTCTATCTTCTTGTAATTTTCTTCCTTTTCTTTCAACTCGCTTTTCACCACCTTTTTCTATCCTTTTTTCTTATTCTAGTTGAGTCTTTAGGATGATAATTATTTTCTCTGTTTCTTCATGATCATGATCCTCCTCTTTATATTTCTACAATTTCTCTTTTTGCTTCTTTTTCTTAAGATTTTCTATTTTTTCTAAGGCACTGATGCGTTTTTCTTCAAGATCTTATTCTTTGAATCCATTTTTTATATTTTTTTATATTAATTTTCTTCATTAGAATGATTTGTTTCCATGGGTTTGGAGAGAGATTCTTCTTCATCATCACTATATTCCCTTTCTACATATGGACACTTAGTATCAAAATGTCCTTTTCTACCACACTTAAAGCATTTGAAGGGTATCTTACCTTTGTATTTTTCGGGTCCTCCATTTAGATTTCTCACAAATTGTGCTTCTTTTATCCTTGATTCACAACTGGAACAATCACCAGATATCTCTTTACAAAAGTTTTGTATCTTGTACCAAATTTGTTTATTTCATGTACCCTTCATTACCTTGACAATCTCAAAATTTGATAGGCCACTCAAGATGGCATCTATTGATTTTTCATTGTTTTCACTTCACTCCTTCACAACTTCATCTATATAACCTATTGTGACTGATTCTAAAATAACAAACCCAAGGGCCTGTAAATATATCTTCATTCTTATACTCCATGATGCATAGTTTTTTCCATCAAACAAATGATCTCTATTTGTAGGGAGACCTTCCTTACAATCCATATGTGATTAATATTTTTCTAAAGGAACATGTTCTGATACCAATTGTTGAAATTATGCTTATACTAAGAGGGGGGGGGTGAATCAATATACAATATGATTTACTTTATTTAACCATTCATCAATCATTCATTAGTTGAGAAACAATAATCACACATAAAATCAAATCACAATGCACAAAGTTTAATGTGGAAACCCTTGTGGGAGAAAACCATCACAACTTATCTTTATAAATGTTTGTAGGCCCCAACCTACTAGAGACACCAACATCCTTAACTGAGCACCAACTCAACAAGATGTAGGCACCAACCTACTAGAAACACAAATATCCTCAATTCAGCGCCAATTTAATAAGATACATGTAGAAACCAACCCACTATCTTCATACACAGATTACTTCTAACTTCACTTGCATGCTTCATTCCAAATACAATCCTTCAAACCCTAGAAAGCCTCATATCATAATTCCCATAATGTAATCATTTATGATAACATCCACTACTAAGGATGACATCCACTGACGACAACATCACAACCTCAAAATAATGCACATGACAACATCATAGACCTTCAGTCCTTCATAGCGCACCTTCAAAACAAGAAATACCTCGAGAAAATCCCTTAGACTTATCTTGCACACCTTTAGATCCTAGAAATACACCCCAACACCTTTAGTGCACCTCAAATCACTTTTGTGTACCTTAGGCTTGATCACTTGCTTTGCTCCACTACAAATCTGCACATCTATCTTGTATTTATAGTAATTATGTCCCCACTTTCAGGGATGATGACCTAAACTAGGGGGACACTGATACCAATATTTACTTGGTTCTATGCCACTTGATAAGGTCATATTTAAGATAATTTTAATTTAACTTGATTGCATTAAAGGTGAAATTGAAGTGCTTATGAAGACTTGAATCCAAATTGAATATAACTTGGTGAAATATGTTATTTTTCTCATAATCCATTAATTAATGGATTTAATAAAACATAATTGCGGAAATAAATTATGCATAAGGAAACATGAGATGAAATAACAACACATTACAAAAGATTGCAATTGATAACAGAGTTCACTAGTATGGCTATGTCTCCGGATCCGCTTGGAATACGAATCGTTTCCATTGCTTCTCCCAATGTGGGGATGATTCTCCTTTACACAAGGGATACATTCTCCTATTAAGGGGCATAATTATCCCAAAATGGTCTTACACACAAACCACAAGCATGATTTATTGTTTTTCTCCTAAAATATCTCTCCAAAGAGTCTTGTTTCTCTCCTAAAAGATCTGTCCAAAGAGTCTCCAAAGGGCCTTCACAATGGCCTCCAAAAATCTTCTCAAAGTGGTCTCCTACATGCCTCTCATAACCTTCTGAAAAATCCTTCTTTCAATCTCTCCCAATAAAGGGGTTTAAATAATTTTTCCTAGCTACATAATCCAAAAAGGCAAGATCCATGAATTTAGGATCTAGTACCTACCCAATTAAAAAAATGAGAAAGACCCTTAACTTCCTCCTTGAGACTAGGACTTCACTTGTAATAAAGTGAGGAAGAGTCCAAACCAACTCATGAGACCCTTAAATTCCTCCTTAAGACTAGGAAACTAATTTCCTCTTAAAAGTAGGAAACTAATTTGTGAGTTGGATTCTTACATAAAACTAATTTCTCATTTTTACAAATAATAAATGAGATTTACACTCACTCCAAGTGTTCCTCTTTTCCCCCCTTAAAATTAGGAAATTAATTTGTGAGTTGGATTCTCACAACTAATTTCCCATTTTTACAATAAAATAAATAATATGTGAGTTTTTCCAACTCACTTCAAGTATTAATCATTTATTCAATTAAATCATTCATGATTAATTAATTATTCTTTGCCACCTATTATTAATTAGCATTTTAATGATATTTTTCATGGTATGCAAAGTAATAGTTCCATGTGTGGAGATCCTCCTAAATCATACCTCCCCACAAAAAACAATTTTGGTCCTCCAAAAGTAAAGAGAGGAATTGTAACTTGAATATCCACAACTAACTTCTAGGAAGAGTCTTACACTCGACGGTGCACTTCCTGCTCCTTGATATGCATAACAAGTCTATGAAATCCACACCCTTATTCTCCTTCACCTTTGTACTTTGGAATGAAGATATCGATGCCGACACTTGCATCAATAAAATTCTATAGATGAAAATGCATAATCATGTTTTCAAATCAATACCATACTTTTCATAGTTTATAAACCACTCATGGACAAGTTTACAATGATTTCCCATACATGCCTTAGACAAAACAACACCTTTCACTCAACAGTAGTTATAAGACCCATTACAATTTTTAGGCATAAGACAAATATCTCTCACTCAACAGTGGTTACGCAACCTTTTACAATACAAAGGGACTGGACTCTCACAAGCATGTGGCAATGTTTCTCCTTTAAAGAGACAATCTACTCGAAAAACACAAGGGATAAGTTCTCACAAAAATGTGGCAATGTCTCTCCTACAAAGAGATAGTCTCTTCTAGCGATGGATGATCTCTTCTGATGAAGGATGATCTCACACACATGTGGAATAAGATGGACTCTCTCACATCCAGTGGCAAAGGTCCTCTTTGAACATACTTCTCATAATCAAGCATACACAACACCAACAAACATACTTCTCATAATCAAGCATACACAACACCAACAAACATACTTCTCATAATCAAGCATACACAACACCAATAGTTTCATCTCATCATTCTACAACTTTTGACTGTAGACATTGTTGAATCATGTTGTCATTAATGACAAAGGATTATTGATTTATTGATGTCAAAGGATTGATGTCAAGGAATTGATCGATTCCAAAGGATGATTTAATGATGTCAAAGGTCAAAGGTTTGAAGTCAAATGATTTATGTTGATTGATGTCAAATGAACAATGTCTTACCATAGCATATTGATGAAGTATGTATTGTCCTTGATGTGAATCGATTGATGTCAAGTGGAATCATAGTCATATCATGACTATGGATCAATGAGTTTTCATTGATATGTTAGGCATAGATGAAGATGGATCGATGTGGTTTCATTGGTATATGATGCATTGTTGGATTGATGTAAAGATGAATCATTATTGTCTTATCATGGTTCATAAGGTGTAAAAATGGATGAACTCCAAAGTGGTCCCCTTATGGTGAAATCCCTCACGGGAAGACTCTTTACGGTTGAGTTATCCTAGAAGTATGGTTGGAGAACCCATGTTTAAATGTGGAATAATGAGATGAAGATTAGTGAATTTGTCAGTGGAACTATCCTAGATGGATAGTGCTTGTCATACCATTTCCGGTGGTATGTGGAATGTCACATAACTCCTCATGGTTTGAGAGTTATGGCCTTACGAAGTTGGAGGACCCTCATATTTAGGCTTGAAGCCCCAAAAGGTCAAAGAAGTCAAAGATATTGAAAAGAAGAAATTATTATTTAAATGATAAAGTAAAGTGACAAAGTCAAGGAGGATTATTTAAATAATAAAGTGAAGTGACAAAATCAAAGAATAATATTTAAATGATAAAGTGAGGTGACAAAGTCAAGGAGTAATATTTAAATGATAAAGTAATAGAGAACTTTCAAAATATGTAAAGTGGTTAACCATAAAATGAGGAAAATGGGTTAAGTGACCTAGAATATGCTTTTAAGGAAGCTACTTGGAGAGTATAAATAAGAGGCAAGGGTCTCTTGTGAAAATATATCTCTTGAGAAGGTATTGAAGATCTATTTTGAGTGTGTATGGAGGATCTCATGGACGCATCAAAGTTTTTGTAAGTCTGAGATCTCGACGACAAAAGTTTCGGAAGTTCAGAAACCCTATTTTATGAGGTATACGCTGGTTGTAGTGAGCCAGGGTGCATACATACACGGCTTGAATGAGGACAAGGCACGTACAATGGATGAAGTCATGAAGACTTGTGTGTGAGATGGTGCCAGACTCTTGAAGACTGAAGTCGATTCTAGATCTGCATTCAATGGGCTCAAATATGCCATAAAAATTATGGTATGGTTACATTGTTTTCTTGATGGATACTCTTGCTTGTTGTGTAGTTAATGCTTAAGGAATTCTTAGTACGGTTGTTGTGTTGTGGTTTGTGTTGGCTGATAGAGTGACAAACACTCTTATGATTCAGTATTGATATTATTTCCATAATATGATGATTTCTTATACATGATTGAGTAGCATTCATATTGTATGGTTGAAGAGCATGAGTAAGTTGTTTGAGAGCTTGGATGTGTTGTGATTGTTTATGGGTCAGATTGGATAGTGAAAGACAAAAAAGAATGTGATTGAAGCTTGCAGAGGATCTGAGTTCATCTTGAAGAGAAAACCCTAAGTACTCAAATGTGATACGCAGGTTGTAGTACAGACTTGTCGTGTGCATACGCGAGTTGTACTACTGGTAGGGCACATACATACACATGTTGCACTACCGACAGGTCACGTACCTATTAACAAATTGACATCTGTTGAGGATTGTTTCCTCATCTCAGTTGCTGCTGAGGGTGTAAGTTGAGTCTTGCATTATAGATATGGTTCTCTTGTAGAGTTGTACTTTATTCAGTTGTTTTTGATAACCCAAGGATTATAGTCCGTAATAAAAATAAAATTGTACATACATATTGTGTTCCTTGTGTTCATTGTGGTGATGATTTCTTGATGATATATTGTTGATATATGTTGTTGATATATGTTCACATTTAACTAATTATAAATGACAACAATAATTAATGAGTAAATGGTGATTTCTAATAAATGAGTTATATGAAAGGGAAGTTTTGGGAAAAATATCCCTACACTGTTCACCCCCCCCCCCCTCCCCATCTCAGTGTAGTTGGTGTGTCCAACAATTGGTATCAGAGAGGGCCTTCACTATAAGCCTTAACAATCTTGGAGGAGATCCATAGACACACAAATGGATGATGAAGTTCCAATGTTGTATGAGGAAAACTATTCTACTTGGAGAATAGAAATGAGAGTGCATTTGAAATACATGGTGATGCAGGAGCATTGCTAGCAGCAAGCGAGCGTGGGACAAATGCCATTTCATTTTTGGCACATGTTGAAAATGTTTGAATTGTTTTGAAAGCTTGGATGTGCAGACATTAATGTAATAGTTAAGAGAGTACGTACTTCCATATTGTAAATAGATCTTGAGCGATCCGCTCTCATCTGTAAGGTGTAGAGGCATTTATAGGCAGTTAATGTAAGTAGGTAGATTTAAATTCTAGATTAGACAGTTTTAGGAGCTGGAGGGAAAATGACTATAGACACCCTCATATTGTATCATTTTGTAAAATTAGCAACATTATTAATTGAGAAGAGAGCATAGAAGATAAGAAGCATAGAGTTGTGTAGAAGAGCCATGTACAGAAGTTCTGAAATTAATATATGAATCTTTGATTCAAACTCATGGGATCCTAATGCTTTCTGTGTATATTGAATGTTATGCTCATGGTTGTTTTACTCTTTCTGTTGTACATTTGCTTTTATGTTGTGTATGTATGATTTCATGTTAAGTATTTGAAGTCTGAGAGAGAGTCAGGGGATGAGTTTCAATTGTTTCTCTATCTGAGCAAAAGTTCCTGCAAGGAGTGCAGTGGAGCATCCGCAAGGAGTGCATTGATGGGTTCAGAGTTCATCTCTGAAAGCTCAGGAGGGATACTGTTGTTCTCATCTTCCACAGAAGTGCAAGTCAGGCACAGAAGCCATGCAAGGTGTGCGTAGGCTGGTTGGAAGTTCGGAACTTGTCAACCAAGGAGAGGGTTGAAGACTGTTGTTACAAGGAGTTGCACAAAGTCAAAGGATTCAAATACTTAGACGTATTTGAAGAGTGCCGCAAGGAGTGCGTGTCGAAATATCATAGGATATTTGAGTTAGTGAAAGGATGATCGGGAGATTTTGTTCCTTCAAGGTGTTGAAGAGCACCAAAGGAGTTTTTGGTCATCATGTAGAGGCCAAGTTAGAATCAGAGTTCTTCGAGGAGAAGTATGGATGGTTGAAATTCTTCGAGGAAGAATCCTGAAATAGCAGGGATTGTTGGATCTGCGGAAGCTGTGAGAGGGATAATGGTCAAGACAGAGCCATCCTTTGGATAGCCTAGATTAACGTCAACCGTTGATCAAGATTTTTAGGGCCGTCAGATGATTTCGAAGGTTCAGACTTCGGAAGTCCGAGTTGCAAGTTTGGGTCTTGACACATCAAGTACCCGAAGTTCGAAAGGATTCTCATCAGTGTAGATCGGAGAAGTTTTTGGAACTTTAAAGTTCAGGATTTCGGGAGTCGAGGAGTAGAGTTGCACGACATCGCAACTCCCGAATTCGCAAAAGCTAAAAAGACAAAATTGACATCGTACCATTTCGGTATTTCGAAACTTCAGAGATCAGAAGGTGGAGAGGACAGTGAATTCAAGTGTTAGCATATTGAATTCCCAGTACGCGAAATAGCACTGACCATTGGATCAAGGGAGAGTTCACAATTGTTGATCTCCTTGAAAGAGGAACCTTAGAGTTTCAAAATTTCAGGATTCGGAGGTTCGAGAATCCCAAGGGTATAGTAAAGGAACATTTCAGTGATTGAAACCCCGAAATCGCGAAGAGAAAAGGGATACCGGGACATCTGTATTTCGGCAAATCAGGAATCAGAATTTTGGGAGTCAAGGGGAAGAGTTCCTCGACCACAGGATTCACAAATTTGCGAAGTCCGATATCCCGAAATAGAAGAGGAATTTTCTTAAGGTGTTGTTGTGGGTAGATTTCCCGAAAGGAAAAGATCCTGTGCAGATCCCGACCTGTGGGTCTAGGGAGGGGTCTGCATCATCTGGTATCAGAGCGTAGGAAAATTTTCTTTGCTTTCTGTAGCAGGGAAAGGAGGAATTTTACAACCATGCCGTCGAGCAGAAGAAACAGACAAACACCCGATCCACCAAAGGAAAGGGAAATGCCAAGAAGAAGGGGCAGAAAATTACCTGATCCACCTGAGGCAAGAGATGTGTGTGACTTATGTGCTAGGATGGATGCTATGGAAATAGCGCAGAGGCATGCAGCCGGTGTTGGGGATCTCAGTGATTCCAAAAGTGAAAATGAAGCCGAACATGAAGGAGAAGAAGTTGCAGCCGAAGATGCAGCAAATGAATTCCTACGCAGGGTTGTTGCAAGGATGGGTACCAGGGAAAAAATGGACATTCCAGTATATGAAGGAAACCTAGATGTTGAAGAGCTTCTAGACTGGATTAGAGATCTTGACACGTATTTTGACTATAAAGATGTCGAGGAAGACAAAAAGGTTAAACATGTTTTCACAAGACTTAAAGGACATGCAACATTGTGGTGGGATGAACTACAATCTGACAGACGCTGCAAAGGCAAGCAGAAAATCAAGAGTTGGGATAGAATGATTGTGAAGATGAAGGAAAAATTCATAACCAAGGATTATCAAATTACTCTGTTTCGAAGAATGCAGAATTTGAGACAGAAGTTGATGTCAGTGAGGGAGTACACTGAAGAATTCTACAAGATGAACATCATAGCAAGTCATCGCAAAAGCGATGATGAAAAGGTTGATAGGTATATGAATGGTATGAGATATGACATTCAGGATGAGATGAGCATGATGACCATCCCAACAGTGGAAGATGCTTATCAAATGGCTCTAAAGGCTTAAGAGAAGCTGAGCCAAACGTAGGGTCAAAGAGGACGAAGCAGAAGTCATCCCAGAGGCAAAACAATTGTCCAAGGTAGGAATCAGAAGCCTAAGGAAGAGTGGAAGAAACCTCAACCTAAAAATGAGAGAGGTGGAAGCTCACAGAGAGGGTAGTATGCCGAATAGAGAGGAGAGTATGCTAATAACAACACTTTTCCTCGTGCTAGAGGAAGAGGAAGAGGCAGAGGTGGAGTAATAAAATGCTTCACATGCAGAAAGAATGAACACAAATCTTATGAATGTCAAGATAATAATAAAGAAGGTGGTGAGACTCACATTGCCGAAGCACAAAGGCAGAATGTTGAAGCAGAGGATGATGAAGGCGAAAGATCACTGGTGATGAGAAAGGTTCTCTTAACTCCAGAGAAGGAAGTAGAAAATCCAGTCCAAAGGAACAGACTTTTTTGGACTACTTGCAAGACCAAAGACAGGGTATGCAAGGTCATCGTGGACAGTGGTAGCACAGTCAATCTCATTTCTATGGATATGGTAGAAAAGCTGGAGATGGAGACTATTGAACATCCAAGTCCATACAGAGTTTCATGGCTACAAAAAGGACATCAGGTAAATGTCACTAAACAATGTTTAGTTTAATTTAAAATAGGAAGATATAAGGATGAAATATTATGTGATGTCATTCCCATGGATGTTTGTCATCTATTGTTGGGTAGACCATGGCAATATGAAAGGAATGTGATTCATGATGGGAGAAAGAACACATACACCCTAGAGAAGAATGGGAGAACTCACATGTTGTTATCGATTAAGGACAGAGAGGTGAAACCTGAAGTAAGCAACACTATACTTCTCATGAGTGGGAAGGAACTTCTTAAAGAGGTTAAGAAGAAGGAATATCCACAATTCATCATGGTTAGAAAGCCTAGAATTGTTTTAACGAATACGAGGGTGGATGATTTACCAGAGGAAGTCCAGAAGTTACTGGAGGAATTTGCTGATATAGTAGTGGACGAACTACCTCGTTCGTTACCACCGATTAGAAGTATAAGTCATCACATTGATATTATACCTGGAGCTAGTTTACCAAACAAAGCAACGTACAGATTAACACCGTAGGAGAATGAAGAGGTCAAGAAACAGGTCCAGGATTTAATGGACAAAGGGTTGGTTAGAGAAATCTTGAATCCATGTGCTATTCCAACAGTGCTCAGTCCAAAGAAAGATGGAGGCTGGAGAATGTGTACAAAATCGAGGGAAATTAACAATATTACCATCAGGTATAGATTTCTATTACCAAGGGTGGATGATTTTGATGGATTGTTTGAGTGGGGAATTTTTTTTTTCGAAGATTGATTTGAAAAGTGGTTATCATCAAATTCGTATGAGAGAAGGTGATGAATGGAAGACAACCTTCAAGACTAACGAAGGGTTGTATGAATGGCTTGTTATTCCATTTGGCTTAAAAAACGCGCCAAGTACCTTCATGAGATTGATGAATGAAGTCCTGAAGGATTTCATCAGAAAATTTGTCATTGTGTATCTTGATGACATATTGATTTTCAGTAAAATAGAGGCAGAGCATCTGAAACATTTGGCTATAGTGATGCAGAGGCTACAACAAGAGAAGTTGCTGATAAATATGAAGAAATCCTCATTCATGAAGACATAGCTCATTTATTTGGGTTTTATTATTTCTGCAGATAAGTTGAAGATAGATCTAGATAAAGTGGAGGTGATCAAGAATTGGCCATCACCAAAGAGTATCTTTGAAGTTCGAAGTTTTCATGGATTGGCTAGTTTCTATCGGAAATTCATCAGGAATTTCAGTGGAATTAGCACACTAATGATGAACACAGTGAAGAAAAGACATAAATATTTTCACTGGACAGAAGAAGCAGAGAAAATCTTCAATTTGTTAAAGAGGAAGATTATTGAACAGCCAATTCTGGTGTTGCCAGATTTCAGTAAGACGTTTCAGATCAGGTGTGACGCTAGTGGTTTTGCAATTGGAGTGGTTTTGAGCCAAGATGACAGGCCATTCACATACTTCAATGAGAAACTAAATGAGGCAAAGGTTACGTACTCCACGTATGACAAAGAATTTTATGCGGTCATACAGGCACTCAAGAAGTGGAGGCACTACTTGATCCCTAAAGAGTTCGTTTTGTACAGTGACAATCATGCATTGCAATTTGTAAGTCAATAGGAGAAGTTGAACCAAAGACATGTTAAATGGGTTGAATATATGTATAATTTTACTTTTGTAATTAAACATATTTCGGGAACTACTAACAAAGTTGCTGATGCTTTTAGCAAGAAATGTTTGTTATGTAGGATTTCAGAGTCAAAACATTGGGTTTTGATAATCTCAAGGACATGTACAAGGATGATCCAGATTTCAAAGAGGCATATGAAGCATCTGAGAATCCAATTCTTGGGGATAGAAGTCAATGGGCTGAATATCTGATCTAGGATGGATTATTATTTAGAGGAAATCAACTGTGTATTCCAAAATGCTCCATGAGGGAGAATTTGTTGAAGGAAAAACACAGTGGAGGATTGGCCAGACATTTCGGTCATGATAAAACGTTCTCCAAATTGAATAGATCGTATTTTTGGCCAGGGATGGGAACAGATGTCAAAACGTTTTTGGATAGATGTCAAAAGTTTTTTGGACAGATGTAGAATTTGTCATCACACAAAGGGAAGGAAGCAGAACACAGGATTATATCAGCCGTTACCCATACCAGAGAGGCTGTGGGATGCAGTGAGCATGGATTTTGTGTTGGGATTGCCAAGAACGCAAAGAGAGTTTGATTCAATCTTTGTGGTAGTAGACAAATTTTTGAAAATGGCACACTTTATACCATGTCAAAAAACCAGCGATGCAACTCACATTGTGAACCTGTTTTTCAAAGAAGTTGTCAGACTTCATGACTTACCAAGGAGTATAGTTTCAGATCAAGATACCAAGTTCATGGGACATTTCTGGAGGACTTTATGGAAGAAGTTGGGGACAAGTTTGTCATTTAGCTTAGCTTATCATCCTCAAATGGATGGGAAAACAGAAGTTGTGAACAGGAGCTTGGGAGATTTACTAAGGAGCCTGGTGACTGAACATCATAGTCAGTGGGATCACATTCTTCCACAGGTGGAATTTTCTTATAATGATTCGATCAATAGAAGCACAGGGCAGAGTCCATTTCAAATTGTTTATGGAATGCAGCCAAGAGGAGTTTATGAATTGAAAGATTCAGAACAGAATGAAACTAGAAGTGCTAGTGCAGAAGATTTCACAGAAGAAATGAAAGAACTTCACAGCCAAGTGAAGGAGCGAATGCAGAACTTGAGCCAAGAGTATAAGCGTAGAGAAGATCAACACAGGAGAGAACTTCAATTTGAAGTAGGTAATTTGATTCTTGCACATCTGAGGAAGGAAAGGTTCCCAAGAGGAACATATAACAAACTGAAGATGAAGAAAATTGGACCATGCAGGATCATAAGGAAATTTGGGGCAAATGCATATGAGATTGAATTACCCAATGGGATCRGAATTTCACCGATATTCAACATCTCATATTTGTACCCTTACAAAGATGGAGAAGCAGGGGAAGATAGTGAACAAATAGAGGTTCAATGGGCTAAACAAATGCATGTAGCTGAAAATCMACAGATGGAGAGAATACTTGACAAGAGAGTCAGCAAGAGGACCAGGAGAAAAGAGTACTTTGAATACTTGGTCAAATGGAAGGGACATCCAGTTGAAGATGCCAACTGGGAGAATGAAACAGAAATTCAGAAGCATGGACAGACTGTGCAAGAGCTCATGAATAGGAGTCCATGGAAATTTTCAAGAGAGGGAGTATGATGCAGGAGCATCGCCAGCAGCAAGCGAGCGTGGGACAAACGCCATTTCATTTTTGGCAAATGTTGAAAATGTTTGAATTATTTTGAAAGCCTGGATGTGCAGACATTAATGTAATAGTTAAGAGAGTGCGTACTTCCATACTGTAAACAGATCTTGAGCGAACCTCTCTCATCTGTAAGGTGTAGAGGCATTTAGGCATTTATAGGCAGTTGATGTAAGTAGGTAGATTTAAATTCTAGATTAGATAGTTTTAGGAGCTAGAGGGAAAACGACTATAGACAGCCTCATCTTGTATCATTTTGTAACATTAGCAACATTATCAATTGAGAAGAGAGCATAGAAGAGAAGAAGCAGGGAGCTGTGTAGAAGAGCCATGTACGAAAGTTCTGAAATTAATATATGAAGCTTTGATTCAGACTCATGGGGTCATAATGCTTTATGTGTATACATGTTGAATGTTATGCTCATGGTTGTTTTACTCTTTCTGTTGTACATTTTCTTTTATGCTGTGTATGTATGATTTCATGTTAAGTATTTGAAGTCTGAGAGAGAGTCAGGGGATGAGTTTCAATTGTTTCTCTATCTGAGAAAAAGTTCCTGCAAGGAGTGCAGTGGAGCATCCGTAAGGAGTGCGTTGACGGGTTTAGAGTTCATCTCTGAAGGCTCAAGAGGGATACCGTTGTTCTCATCTTCTGCAGAAGTGCAAGTCAGGCACAGAAGCTGTGCAAGGTGTGCGCAGGCTGGTTGGAAATTCAGAACTTGTCAACCAAGGAGAGGGTTGAAGACTGTTGTCGCAAGGAGTTGCACAGAGTCAAAGGATTCAAATACTTAGACATATTTGAAGAGTGCTGCAAAGAGTGCCTATAGAAATCTCATAGGAGATTTGAGTTAGTGAAATGAAGCTTAGGAGAGTTCACGCCTTCAAGGTGTTGAAGAGCACCAAAGGAGTTTTTGGTCATCGTGTAGAGGCCAAGTTAGAATCGGAGTTCTTCGAGGAGAAGTTTGGACGGTCAAAATTCTTCGAGGAGGAATCCCAAAATAGCGGGGATCATTGGATTTGTGGAAGCTACGAGAGGGATAATGGTCAGGACAGAACCATCCTTTGGATAGCCTAGATTAATGTCAACCATTGATCAAGATTTTCAGGGCCGTCAGATCATTTCAGAGGTTCAGACTTCGGAAGTCCGAGTTGCAAGTTTGGGTCTTGACACATAAAGTACCCTAAGTCCGAAAGGATTCTCATCAGTGTAGATCGGAGAAGTTTTTGGAACTTCAAAGTTCAAGATTTCGGGAGTCGAGGAGTAGAGTTGCACGACATCGCAAAACCTGAATTCACGAAAGCCGAAAAGCTGAAATTGACATCGTACCATTTCGGTATTTCAGAACTTCGGAGATCGAAAGGTGGAGAGGACAGTGAATTCAAGTGTTATCATATTGAATTCCCAGTATGTGAAATAGCGCTGACCATTGGATCAAGGGAGAGTTCACAACCATTGATCTCCTTGAAAGCGAAACCTTGGAGTTTTGGAATTTTCGGATTCAGAGGTTCGGGAATCCCGAGGGTATAGTAAAGGTGCATTTTAGTGATTGAAACCCCGAAATCACGAAGAGAAAAGGGAGACCGAGACATCTTTATTTTGGCAAATCGGGAATCAAAATTTCAGGAGTCAAGGGCAAGAGTTGCTTAACCACAGGATTCGCGAATTTGCGAAGTCCGATATCCCGAAATAGAAGAGGAATTTTCTCAAGGTGTTGTTGTGGGTATATTTCTCGAAAGGAAAATATCTTGTGTGGATCCCAACTTGTGGGTCTGGGGAGGGTCTGCATCACATGGGAGCAGGTATTTGGAAGGAAGTTATTGGTGGATCAGTTTCCTTTAAGAACAAGTCAATGTTTGCATCTCAAAGGGAAGGAAAGAAGAATGATGCATTATCTCTGAAGACCATTCTTAGTTGACTCTCAAGTCCTATCAAAGATAACATGGGACAATGCACTTCTGCCAAGGATCTATGCCTAAAGCTAGAGGAGACATACCAAAGCAAGAAGGAAGATATTGAAGACAACTCCATCAAGATCAATGAAGGCAAAGAATATCCAAAAACGCTTGATTGCATTATTTCTAAATGTAATGATCTTGAAGACATTTCAAATGAAGATAAAGAATCGTGTGATTATGTTGGAAAAAAGGAAGACATTTCAATTGAAGATAAAGAATCATGTGATGATGTTGGAAAACAGGAAGATATTGAAAATATTTCAAATGAAGGTATAGAATCTTCAAAAACCCTTGATTACAATAATTAAAAATGTGATGATGTTAACTATTTCTCTACAAGTGAAGAAGAAAATCTAGAAATAGTTTCTATAGATTTTGATGGTTCGTATCCCATCGAAAGAATAGTGTTATTGATACATGATGAAGATGGATCATTGCGGTTTCATTGGTATATGATGCATTGTTGGAAAAATGTATAGATGACTCATTATTGTCTTATCATGATTGATAAGGTGCACAAATGGATGAACTCCAAAGTCGTTCCCTTATGGTGAAAGCCCTCATGGGAAGACGCTTTGCAGATTGATTTATCCTAGAAGAATGGTTGGAGAACCCTTTCTCTCATTATTTTCTTATCATGATTGATAAGGTGCAAAAATGGGTGAACTCCAAAGTTGTCCCCTTATGGTGAAATCCCTCATAGGAAGACGCTTTACGGATTGAGTTATCCTAGAAGAATGTTTGGAGGACCCATGCTTGTATGTGGAATAATGAGATGAAGATCAAGGAAATTGTTGGTGAAACTATCCTAAATGGATAGTGTTTTTCATGCCATTTTCGGTGGTATGTGGAATGTCACATAGCTCCTCATGGTTTGAGAGTTGTGGCCTTATGAATATGAAGGACCCCCACATGAAGGCTTGAAGCCCCCAAGGTCAAAGAAGTCAAAGTGACCTAAAAGAAGAAATCATTATTTAAATGATAAAGTAAGGTGACAAAGTCAAGGTGGATTATTTAAATAATAAAGAGAAGTGAAAAAAATCAAGAAATGATAAAGTAAGATGAGAAAATCAAGAAGGAATATTTAAATGATAAAATATTGGAGAAATTTCTATTTATGGAAAGTGGTTAACCCTAAAATAAGAAAAATAGGTTAAGTGACCTAGAAATGGGTTAAGTGACCTAAAAATGGGTTAAGTGATGTAGAGGATGAAAGTTTAAATAATATAGCAATGGTCTCTTGTAGATCATCCTTTTTGTGGATCAATGGAGAGCTTCTTCTGAGAATATCTTTTGGAGTATTGATGGAGAGCTTCTTGTGAGAGATTCTTGAGCATTTTTTGTGTGGAACACTTGAGCATATTTAAGATCTATAGGTGATAGAGGTAACCAAGGATATCTAAGCCAGATTTCATAAGGAAGGTGAAGAAAAGAGGGTCGGAATTGAAGGGAGGATATATTCTTTTGATGATGCTTTCTAAGGTATGCTATTTACAGGTCATCTCACCATTTTCTCTATAATTTTTTTTCTTGAATGATTCAGATCGTGAAATTTCTATTCCATTGCAAAAACATACCCAAGTATCTGCGGTAAAAAATTTAGCTTGTGGGTCGTTGTATTTTGGGAGTTACACTCTGTGGAAAATAGGGTTTGTGGCTAGTCCTGAAACTAGTCAAACAAAGGTGTTTTGGGTAAAAACATCATAACTTATTCATAACAGATCCAAATTCATTGAGACAAAATGTGTTGGTTAGGGTACGAGAGCTAGTATGTTTTTTAATAGTTTCATATCAATTCAATGAATATTTTTTGTGGGCCACACTCTACAAGGTCACTCTCTAGAATAAGCCAAAATTCAACAAGGTATGCCATTTTTTCTATAACCCCTTTTCTGAGAGGTTCCAAGTAGTGCCACCTGGAGGAATTGCATAAAACACACTAAAGAACATTTTATATTAGTTCCATATCTTTATTCATTACAGGTACAAAGTTATGATTATTTCAAGTTGGGGTTGTTGACTAATCCAAACTAGTCATGGTTGAGACAAGCAGTTGATGAGTTGGCACATACATGAGGTGTATAGTTGATGATGTTGGTAAATATTGATGAGTCATTGTTGATGAGTATTTTACAAATGATTGGTATATACTTGGTACACGGTTGGATGCACTTGTTTATGGTACAAGTTGATTACAGGTTGTTTGGCATAGGTTGGTGCATGGTTGATGCACTTGTTTATGTCGATAGATTGATATCTGTTGAGGATTGTTGCCTCATCTCAGTTGGTGCTGAGAATTTAAGATGAGTCTTGAATATAGAGTTGGTCCTCTTGTGGATTTGTACTCTATTTAGTTGTTGTTGAAAAACCCCCGGATTGAAGTCCATAATAAAAAGAAAAATTGTACATACATCTTGTGCTCTTTGTGTACCTTGTGGAGATGATTTGTTAATGATATGTTGTTAATATATGTTGCTGATATGTATTCACATCTAACTGATTATAAATGACAACAATGAGTAATGAGAAAATGTTGAATGTTAACTAAGGATTTTTTGTGTAAGAGGGAAGTTTTGGGAAAAAGATCCCCACAATCATTCACCCCCCCCTCTAAGTGTGGTAGGTGTGTCCAACAACATTCAGCATTTACTCATTAATCGTTGCTGTCATTTATAACCAATTATATGTAAACATATATCAACAATATATCATCAACAAATCATCTCCACAAGGAACACAAAGAACACAAGATATATGTACAAATTTTCTTTTTATTATAGACTAGAATCCTTGGGGTTTATCAGCAACAATTGAATAGAGTATAACTCTACAAGAGATCCAGCTCTATAATGCAATAATCAGCTTACACCCTCAACACCGACTGAGACAAGGCAACAATCCTCCACAGATACCAATATGCCAAAGGTACGCGACCTGTTAGTAGTGAAACCCGCGTGTGTACGTGTCCTGGCTCACTACACCCCGCGTATGTATGCGGCCAATATATACAGCAACTTGCGTATGACTTCTAAGCTATTAGGGTTTATCCTTTTCATCACATACTCATATCCTCTGCAGTCTGCAAGAATAATTTCTTCTTGCTTCCACTGTCCAAACTGACCACCAACCAGTCACAACACATCCCGGCTCTCCAATAGCTTACTCATGATCCACAACCAAACAATATGAATGCTAAATCAATAATGTATAAGCAAATA
>JASDQU010739099.1:19379-42850 GCA_032191745.1 Picea mariana
AGTTCTATAAAGACACTATATTCGGCCACATTGTTCGTGGATGGCCCTAGGAATATGCCACTTGAAGACACTAGTAGACTGTCGGGTGAGTAAACCACCCAAGCAGCGGAAGCCAAGTTTCGTGTATGACAACTGGCTCCACCTGTGAATCCTAGGTAGACTAAAGACTCTGTTGACATCTACCAACCAAGGGAAAAATCGATAAGAAAGCCGAAGACGAAAAGAAAGGGAAAAGATACATACACTAAAGTACATTAGTATACAAAGAGTTGTGTCCAACCTTGGGGCTCAGGCGTAATATCTTTTCAAGTAGATCCCATTCCTAGGCTCGACCAACATATTCCCTTCATAATATTCTAATTCATAGGCTCCTTTTTCTAGAACACGTCGCATGATATAAGGGATGTGCCACATGGGTTTAAACTTGCTTTCCCCCAGTGGTTCTTTGGCTTGATCATACAAGAGGACCAAGTCACCCTCAGCATACAACCAAGGACAAATAAACTTATCATACTGGACCTTGACGTGTATTCTTTTTGCCTCAATATCCATAGAGGTGTCTCGATGTTGCTTGTCAAGACTCTCTCAGTGTACAAGGCATCGCTCGAGATCGAAAGTGTTAGGTAGGAGCACTACTGCCAACTTAAGAGAAGGGATTTCACATTCAATCAGTAAAATCGACTCCACACTGTTTAATAACTAGAAAGGTAAAAAACTGGTGGCAATATTGACCGAGGTTCGGTATGCCTAGAGTGCAAGAAAAAACATGATGTGCCAGACAAACTTACTCTGACTGATAGTTTTTTGAAAAATGGTCTTGAGAGACTTGTTGACGATCTCTACTTGTCCATTTTCCTAGGGGTAATAAGGAGAATAATGACCATGTCTAAACCCCAACTTATATGCTAGCTCTTCCATCATTTCATTCTGAAATTGACTTCCATGGTTAGTGACAATATCACTCGGGATACTAAACTGGGCAATAATTTGATTGAATATGAAAAAGGAGGCAATATTCCCATCGGATTTAATTCTAGGCATGGCCTCATCCCACTTAGTAAAGTAGTCGACAACCATGATAATGTGTTGATGCCCCCTAGCTGAAGTTGGGTTGAAAACTACAAAATCCACCCCCCACTTGGTCACAGGACCGACGGTAATGACTGGGTGAAGAGGGGTTAGATGCGAGCACATTTTTTGAGTGAAAACATGGTAGGGGTGACACTTCTTAACTACTTCAATACAATCTTTAAACATAGTAGGCCAGAAATAACCAACTCGTAAATTTTTTTGGGTTTTCGCAAGCCCGGATAGATGACCACCACAAGCCCCACTGTGGCAATCGTTCAGGACTGACTCAACTTCTCTGTGAGTTAAACAATGACACAATATATTGTCTATTCCTCGGTGATACAAAGTGTCACTGACGATAGTATAATTATTCACTTGGTACCTTATACGTCGTTGGTCATCTCGTGAGAGATGTTGAGGGAACTTCAAAGTTTGAGGATAGAGAACAATGTCTTCATACCAGGGGTCAGACGACGAGACAATAAAAATGTGTTCATCCACAAAATAATCCACATGGATAACATCCTCATATAATCGTGGAAAGTCGGATATTAACTCCACGAAGACTAGTGATTTCTTGGATTCCGCAGGAGCGAAATCGAGATCGATCAACTTCCACTATCAACTCTTTAGCATGTTTTCATGTTTCTTTCAATGTCTTTTGTGAAAATAAATTTTCAGCTGAAAGTATTTTTGATAATTGTTGTGATGAATTTGAAAATTATATTCAGCATAAAGAAGACTTTTTTTTTTCCTGATTGCAAAAATAAAAATCATGTTTTTAAGGAAGAAAATATTAGATGTATGGTAAATAAATTTCTTTTCACAACCAAGATCAAGAAAGTTTTGTTCATGTGGATTATGTTCAAAATAAGCAAGCTCCTGATTTATGTTTGGTTGAAATCCTTCTTGTTAGACATGAGGATTTGTTTATCCCAGTGGAAACTTTATGTGAAAAGGATGATAAACATGTTTTTGAACTTACATCTATTGTGGATTTTCATATTTATAATGACTATGAAAATGATGCATGTCACAAAGAAATTGTTGTAAAATAATTTTTTTCTCAGCTCTTTCAAGAGGATTCCTATGATGTGTTTTCACATGTGATTGAAGAGAAGAATCAAGAGGTTCATTTTCATTCTTTGCTAGATCCAAAGGTTTGACGACCTTCATTGTGACAGAAAGATTGTGGATACATTTGACATTATATCAAATGTATCTATTGTTCCTAATGTGCATCAAAACAAGGTCAATTCTTTTGAGATCTCAGAGGGAAAGGAGTAGATGTATGAGATAACATATGGCACTGTTGGATCTGATCAGGATCATTATGGATTTGATAAACAAAAGTTGAGGCATCACCTTTATTCTTCATATCAGCTGGTATTTTTTCATAATGATTATGATCCAGTAGTTGTCTACATGGAACCATTGCTCTTAGAGGTTTGTAACTTTGAAACTTTTGGGATTAAAGGAGATTTCATATTTGAGTATTTCCTGCCAATGTTTTTTCTACTGCAACAATTTTATATTGTTTTCATTTATTCATTTACATGCAAGGAAGAAAATCATTTTTTAGTAAATTGATCACATGGCAGCATTGGAAATTCTCTTTTACATGATCAACGTGCTTTTTCTGATTAGGAGTAGGAGTGTGAAGAATAAGCTCATCTTATGAGAATTTTCATTTTAGTTTGTTTTTTATATTGTAATAAGACTCCACCAACCTAATGGATAAGGAATTAGAATTGCATGTTCTTGGAGCCTCACAGGGACTTCTCCATCCCCTGTCGAGCCAGATTTTTTCTCATAAGATTGATCGTGTTCTCCAAGGATTATGTCATACCATCAACTAACAAACTCCTTAAAGTGTGCAAGTTATATTTGAGTTGGCGTTGTGAACTAGTTAAGGAAGAGGTTTTGGAGGTTAGGTAGATTTGATCCAAGTGGATATTGGTGGCCACCCACCTTTTCCATATGGCTCAAAACAGTTTTCTGGCAATTTTGGTAATTTCTTATTTTTAGCAGCTTTTAACGTCCGGGGCCATTTTGAGGGACTCAATGAAGGTTTTCCAAGATCGATATTCTCAATTATAGACTAAGTATCTAATTTAGCCCCAAAAATGAATCTCCTCGATGATACCTTTCCAATGAGCTATCACGTGCCCCAAACTTAGATAGTATGCCAAAGTTACGCCCTCAGGAAGTTGATACACCAAAATACCCAAAATGGGGTCCACACAATTGTTGGATTTTCATCTTCCAGGGTTAGGGTTTTGGATTTTAATTATGATAAAAAAATCATTTTGAGCCTCATTGTAAAATCATATTCTAGAGCATGCAAGTAGCTGTCACATCTCTTCTCAGAGATAAGCTGCCACCATTTTGTTGGACACACCTACCACACTTAGAGGGGGGGGTGAATGAGTGTGGGGCTCTTTTCCCAAAACTTCCCTCTTACACAAAACTCCTTATTTAGCATTCAAATTTTACTCATTACTCATTGCTTTCATTTATAACCAATTAGATGTAAACATATATCAACAACATATATCAACAATATATCATCAACAAATCATCTCCACAAGGAACACGAAGAAGAGAAGATATATGTACAAATTTTCTTTTTACTACGAACTACAATCCTTAGGGTTTATCAACAACAACTGAATATATTACAACTCTAAGAGCACCAACTCTATAATGCAAGACTCAGCTTACACCTTCAGCACAAACTGAGACGAGGCAACAATCCTCCACAGATACCAATCTGTCACAGGTATGCGACCTGTCAGTAGTGTAGCCCGCATGTGTACGTGTCCTGGCTCACTACAACTCACGTATGTACGCGACCAATATATACAACAACCTGCATATTCCTTCTAAGATATTAGGGTTTATCCTTTTTATCACATACTCGGATCCTTTGCAATTTGCAAGCATAATTTCTTCTATCTTCCACTGTCCAAACTGACCACCAGCTAGTCACAACACATCCAAGCTCTCCAATAGCTTACTCATGCTCCACAACCAATCAATATGAATGATAAATCAATAATTTATAAGAAACTAATATACCATAGAAATCATATCACAACCGAATCATAAGAGTATTGCTCACTCCATCAACCAACATAAACCATGTCACAGAAGCCATACCAAGAATGCCCTAAGAATTCACAGCACAACAAGCAATACTATCCATCAAGATAATAATGTAACTATACCAGTGTCTTAGTGATAGATCTAAGCCCATTGAATGCAAATATGGAACCGACTTCAATCTTAAACAACCAGTCATCATCTCAAACACAAATCTCCATGATTTTATCCATTGTACGTGCCCTGTCCTCATACAGCCCGCGTACACCTCAGAAACTAGGGTTTCTGAAGCTTCGAGAATTTTTTTATCAAGATCCCCGATATTTCCGAAACTTTGATGCGTCCATGAGATCCTCCTCATGCTCTCTTTCTTAGAATAGATCTTCAATCATGCTCAAGAGATACACACCAAAGATGATCTCAAGAGAATCTCTCACAAGAATCTCTCCATCAATACTCCAAAATATAATCTCACAAGAAGCTCTCCACTGATCCACGCAAAGGATGTTTTACAAGATACCATTGCTATATTATTTATACTTTCAGCCTCTAGATCACTTAACCCATTTCTAGGTCACTTAACCTATTTTCTTTATTTTAGAGTTAACCACTTTCCATAAATAGAAAGTTCTCCAATACTTTATCATTTAAATATTCCTTCTTGATTTTGTCACTTCTCTTTATTATTTAAATAACCCACCTTGACTTTGCCACTTTACTTTACCATTTAAATAATGATTTCTTCTTTTAAATCACTTTGACTTATTTGACCTTTTGGGGCTTCAAGCCAAAATATGAGGGTCCTCCAACTTTGTAAGGCCATAACTCTCAAACCATGAGGAATTATGTGACATTCCACATATCACCAGAAATGGCATGACAAACACTATCCATCTAGAATAGTTTCACAAACAATTTCACTGATCTTTATGTCATTATTCCACATACAAGCATGGGTCCTCTAACCATTCTTCTAGGATAACTCAATCTGCAAAGCTTCTTTCCTTGAGGGATTTCACCTTAATGGTACCACTTTGGAGTTCATCCATTTGTGCACCTTATCAATAATGATAAGACAATAATGAGTCATCTATACATTTTTCCAAAAATGCATCATATACCAATAAAACCACATTTATCCATCTTCATCATGTATCAATGACAACTCTTTGATCCATCTTCATCAAGGACAATACATATTACATTCGACATCAATCAACCAATCAATCACTTGACATCAATCAATCAAACCATTGGCATCAATGACAACATAATCCAACAATATTCCCCTTTGGCATTGATGGCAATACCAACATTGATGTCAACAACAATTATTGATGTCAACATGTAGACAAGGCATGCTCTACATCAATAGTCATCAAACATATCAATGTGACTATCTCTCCCCATCATTTATGACTATCTCTCCCCATTAAACATCAATCACATCAATGTGACTATCTCTCCCCCTTTGACATCAATGGAAAAGGGTCTTCTCTCCTTGGTGTTGCTCCCCTTGCTTGAACTCTCCTTGGGGTTGCTCCCCCTATCTGAATGCCTTTGATCTTCCTCTGAATAATCTCTCCCCTTTTGAAAAAGGGATATCACTCTGATGTAATTCTGAAGATACATTGCTCATACTCCCCCCGTGACCATCACTCCCCCTAGAATTATGCCTCTGTTCTCTTTCTTCAAATATAGGGCTCTTTTCTAGGTATGCATCTCATAAATATCTGGACTCCTAGAGGCTAGAATTATTGGAAGAAGAATGACTCCCCCTATGGGTATGTCTCTCCCTATCTTCAACCATATCATAGATCAACCACTCTCTCTATGACAATCCTTGGACCTGTTTATGCATCAAACTTTTGCCATACCATAAATCATGAAACAAAAGATATGCCAACAATAAAATAGAGAATCATGACTAATAAATCAACCAAGTACATAATTTACCAAAATGGTCCCACCATGCACAACACCCATGTACATCAACCATGTACATCAATATCATACAGTGTGCCAAAAGATATCATCCATGGAATGTATCAATCACATGCCTCTATCAACATGTCAAACAAGTGTCATATCACTCATGATATGTTTCCATCATTAAGAAAGTACCATAACCATGTATCTCAAACAAATACCAATTGTTGTGCTAATCAAGTAATACCAATGGTGTACCATCATCAAGCATATGCCATCTATGAGTGTACCAAACATGCATGTCAAAATGTATCACCACTTGTACCAAGCAAGTACATCACCATGCACTAATACCACAATATGATTAATCCCCATAGATGTATTCCAAATCCTCCATAAAACATGTCCCAATCAAACTGCTAGTAGGTGCTTCTACCAATGTACTAGAAATGTACCAATCATGCATCAGCTATAGATCATTAATGATGTACAACATTATCACCTCATCAAATCACCAACCACATGTCCCAATGTGTAGCCCATCCATATGCCAAAAGCATTCATCAAGTTTTCCAACAAGTAAGCTTCCAATAATGCATCATAACCAAGGTTCCATAACTTAACTGTTATAACCAACATTGTTCTTAAACCAAAAATGTATCAATCCATACTCATGGGTTAGTGCCATGCACCAGAGATTTTATTTTACATAATCCAATAGATAAACATTTAAACCTATAGTAAAACAGTGTCATAAGTTGCAACAAATCATGTCAGACCCAACATCACAAAGTTATACCATCACATCAAGCTGCAACCCATGTGCATTGCCTTTTTCCCAAGGATTTTCCATATATATGTGGCCTAATACACAACAGAGCACATATGTATGCAAGATATTCAAGGTCAGCTCTTGTATGTACGCGACTGATACCACTGTCACCTGCGTGTGCCTTTGTGGATAACACTCTTGAACTTCCCTATAGTCTTTCATTTTGTTCTGACTGCTTTGTCTTCTTCACCCACTTCTGTATATGTCCTTGCTCCTCAGAACTTGAGCTACGAGCATTCATTTTTTCAAATATGGCTCCCTTCTTTACCTCATTCCTTCTTCTAGCCATGCTATGTGTAGTCCTCATCACGGATTTTCTTCTTTTGTTCCAGCACTCCTGGGATTTGTGGCCAAATCCACTACAACTGTAGCATCTTAAGGAATTACAGTGAACAACAATATGTCCTAGTTTATCATGCCTCCAACATCTTATGGTGTTATGAAATCTTCCATTATATCATCTTTCATAAGATCTACATTCAAAACCTTTGTGACCATATTCATTACATGAATAACATTTCCCATGAAAAATACTTTCATGCCTTTGCTTTGGTGTCCCAAAGGTAGCTTCTTGATGTCTTCCTTGCCTTGTTCTTTTGAAATTTTCTTTGTCTTGTGTAGATACTTGTTTTACAACATTGTCTTCCTTCTCCTCACTATTCTTTGAGGTACTTGCTTCAACATGTGTAGCTTCTTCTTTGTATCCAAGACCTGATTTATCATATGGTGATCTTTGACTTTCCAAGATCTCATCCAAGATTTGTGATCTATTCAAGAATTTGTTTGACTTCTCTACCTTCTTTCTAAGGTCAACAATTTTAGCTTCTAACTTACAACATGACTCTTCCTTTTCATTTATTTGATTCTTCAATAGTTCCTCTATCCTTTTGGCTTCTTGAATTTGGGTCTTGAGATGGACAATAGTTTCAAAACTTTTGTTAATCTCATCATCTACCTTCATATCTTCTTTTTCATTATTTAGTATTGTGATCTCTTCTTCCTTTTCTTCTGATTTAGTCGTATTGTTTTCTTCTTGTTCTTTGAGCATTCCCTTTAACTTCAAGATGTGCCTTTGATTCCTCCTAAGAAACTTCTTAGTGTTATCCGAAAAACAGTTATAATGTGTATAATAATGATCACTGTTATATTTATATAAACTGTCTTCAACTTCTTTTTGAATTTCTAATAAATTTTGTTCTATTATTTATATGGGATAACTACCATCAAACTTTACACAAACTATTTCTAGATCTTCTTATTCACTTGAGAAAATTTCAACATCATCACACTTTTAATCATTTCAATCAAGCATCTTTGGAGATTATTTACCTTCATTTGAAATACTTTTGAGATCTTCCTTTGTAATATCTTCACTTGAAATGTTTCCAACATCACATTTTGAATAATACAATCAAGGGTTTTTGACGATTCTTTACCTTTGATAATATTGATGGAGTGCTCTTCAATATCTTCCTTCTCCTTCTTGCTTTGATATGTCTCCTCTAGATTTAGCCATAGATCCTTGGTGGAAGTGCATTGTCCCATGCTCTCTTTGATAGGGCTTGAGAGTCCACTAAGAATGGTCTTGAAAGCCAATTCATCATTCTTCTTTCCTTCCCTTTGAGCTACAAACTTTGACTTGTTCTTCAAAGGAACTGATCCACCAATGGCTGCCTTCCAAATAGCCGCTCCGATTTCCTTCAAATGTACTCTCATTTCTCTTCTCCAAGTAGAATAATTTTCCTCATCAAGGATTGGAACTTCATCATCCATTTGTGTGTCTATGGATCTGCTTCAGGCTTGTTAAGGCTTGTAGTGAAGGCCCTCTTTGATACCAATTGTTGAACACACCTACCACACTTAGAGAGGGGGGGGGGTGAATGATTGTGGGGMTCTTTTTCCAAAACTTCCCTCTTACACAAAACTCCCTAGTTAACATTCAACATTTACTCATTACTCATTGTTTTCATTTATAACCAATTAGATGTAAACATATATCAACAATATATCATCAACAAATCATCTCCACAAGGAACACAAAGAACACAAGATATATGTTGGGTCATGTTGTCATTGATGCCAATGGTTTGATTTATTGATGTCAAGTGATTGATTGATGTCAAAGGATTTATTGATTAATGATTGATGTAATATAATATGTATTTTCCTTAACGAGAATGCATAGATGAAGATGGATCAATGAGTTGTCATTGATATGATGAATATGGATCAATGAGTTGTCATTGATACATGATGAAGATGGATCATTGTGGTTTCATTGATATATGATGCATTGCTGTAAAAATGTATAGATGACTCATTATTGTCTTATCATGATTGATAAGGTGCACAAATGGATGAACTCCAAAGTCATCCCCTTATGGTGAAAGCCCTCATGGGAAGACGCTTTGTGTATTGAGTTATCCTAGAAGAATGGTTGGAGGACCCTTGCTCTCATTATTTTATTATCATGATTGATAAGGTACAAAAATGGATGAACTCCAAAGTGGTCCTCTTATGGTGAAAGCCCTCATGGGAAGATGCTTTACAGATTGAGTTATCCTAGAAGAATGGTTGGAGGACCCATGCTTGTATGTGGAATAATGAGATGAAGATCAAAGAAATTGTTGGTGAAACTATCCTAGATGGATAGTGCTTGTCATGCCATTTTCGGTGGTATGTGGAATGCCACATAACTCCTCATGGTTTGAGAGTTATGGCCTTACGAAGATGAAGGAGCCCCACATGAAGGCTTGAAGCCCCCAAGGTCAAAGAAGTCAAAGTGACCTAAAAGACAAAATCATTATTTAAATGATAAAGTAAGGTGAAAAAGTCAAGGTGGATTATTTAAATAATAAAGAGAAGTGAAAAAAATCAAGAAATGATAAAGTAAGATGAGAAAATCAAGAAGGAATATTTAAATGATAAAATATTGGAGAAATTTCTATTTATGGAAAGTGATTAACCCTAAAATAAGGAAAATAGGTTAAGTGACCTAGAAATAGATTAAGTGACCTAAAATTGGGTTAAGTGACGTAGAGGATGGAAATATAAATAAGATAGCAATGGTCTCTTGTAGATCATCCTTTTTGTGGATCAATGGAGAGCTTCTTGTGAGAATATCTTTTGGAGTATGGATGGATAGCTTCTTGAGAATTTTTGGTGTGGAACACTTGATCATATTGAATATCTATAGGTTAATAAGGTAACCAAAGATATCTAATCCAAATTTCAGAAGGAAGGTGAAGAAAAGAAGGCCGTTATTGAAGGGAGGATAAATTCTTTTGATGATGGTTTCTAAGGTATGTTATTTACAAGTCATCTCACCATTTTCGCTATAACTTTTTTTCTATAATGATTCAGACCGTGAAATTTCTATTCCATTCTGACCCAAGTATATGTGGTAAAAAATTCATCTTGTGGTTCATTGTATTTTGGGAGTTACACTACGTGGAAAATAGGGTTTGTGGCTTGTCTTGAAACTAGTCAAAAAAAGGTGTTTCGGGTAAAAGCGTCATAACTTCTTCATAACAGATCCAAATTCAGTGAGACTAAATGTGTTGGTTAGGGTAAATGATTTATTAATTTTTGTAATAGGTTCATGTCAATTCAACAAATATTTTGTGTGGGCCACGCTCTACAAGGTCGCTCTCTAGAATAATCCATAATTCAGCAAGGTATGTCATTTTTGGTGTAACACCTTTTCTTAGAGCTTCCGAGTAGTGCCACCTGGAGGAATTGCATAAAACACACTGAATAATATTGTGTATCAGTTCCATATCTTTATTCATTACAGCTACAAAGCTATGATTATTGCAAGTTGGGGTTGTTGACTAATCCAAAACTAGTCATGCTTGAGAAAAGAAGTTGATGAGTTGGCACATACATGAGGTGTATAGTTGATGATGGTAAATATTGATGGTCATTGTTGATGAGTATTTGACACATGATTGGTATATACTTGGTACATGGTTGGATGCACTTGTTTATGGTACAAGTTGATTATAGGTTGTTTGGCATAGGTTGGTGCATGGTTGATGCACTTGTTTATGTTGACAGATTGATATCTGTTGAGGATTGTTGCCTCATCTCAATTGGTGCTGAGAATGTAAGATGAGTATTTCATATAGATATGGTGCTCTTGTAGAGTTGTACTCTATTTAGTTTTTACTGAAAAACCCCTGCATTGAAGTCCATAATAAAAAGAAAAATTGTACATACATCTTGTGCTCTTTGTGTTCCTTGTGGAGATGATTTGTTGATGATATGTTTTTGATATATGTTGCTGATATGTATTCACATCTAATTGATTATAAATGACAACAATGAGTAATGATAAAATGTTGAATGTTAACTAAGGAGTTTTTGTGTAAGAGGGAAGTTTTGGGAAAAAGATCCCCACACTCATTCACCCCCCCATCTTAGTGTGGTAGGTGTGTCCAACAACATTCAACGTTTACTCATTACTCATTGCTGTCATTTATAACCAATTAGATGTAAACATATATCATCAATATATCATTAACAAATCATCTCCACAAAGAACACAAAGAACAAAAGATATATGTACAATTTTTCTTTTTATTACAGCCTACAATCCTTAGGGTTTATCAACAACAATTGAATAGAGTATAACTCTACAATTGCACTAGCTCTATAATGCAAGACTTAGCTTACACCCTCAACACCAACTCAGACGAGGCAACAATCCTCCATAGATACCATTCTATCACAGGTATGCGACTTGTCAGTAGTGCAACCCACGTGTGTACGTTTCCTGGCTCACTACACCCCACATATGTATGTGGCCAATATATACAACAACTTGTGTATGCCTTCTAAGCTATTAGGGTTTATCATTTTCATCACATGCTCATATCCTCTGTAATATGCAAGCATAATTTCTTCTGGCTTCCAATGTCCAAACTGACCACCAGCCAGTCACAACACATCCAAGCTCTCCAATAGCTTACTCATGCTCCACAACCAATCAATATGAATGCTAAATCAATAATGTATAAGCAAATAATATACCATAGAAATCATATCACAATTGAATCACAAGAGTATTTCTCACTCCATCAAACAACATAAACCACATCACAGTAGCCATACCAAGAATTCCCTAAGCATTCACAACACAACAAAAAATACTATCCGTCAAGACAATAATGTAACCATACCAGTGTCTTAGTGATAGATTTGAGCCCATAAAATGCAGATCTGGAACATGCTTCAGTCTTCAACAACCAGTCATCATCTCAAACACAAATCTCCATGATTTTATCCACTATACGTGCCTTTTCCTCATATAGTCCGTGTATGTACGCGCCTTGGTCCATTACAACCTCCGTACACCTTAGAAATTAGGGTTTTTGAAGCACTGAGACTTTTGTCGTGAAGATATCCAATATTGCCAAAACTGTGATGTGTCCATGAGATCCTCCTCACTCTCTCTTTCTCACAAGAAGCTCTCCATCAATACTCCAAACTATAATCTCACAAGAAGCTCTTCATTGATCCACACAAAGTATCTTTTACAAGAGACCATTGCTATATTATTTATAATTTCATCCTCTAGGTCACTTAACCCATTTCTAGGTCACTTAACCTATTTTCCTTATTATAAGGTTAACCACTTTCCATAAATAGAAAGTTCTCCAATACTTTATCATTTAAATATTCATTCTTGATTTTGTCACTTCTCTTTATTATTTAAATAATCCACCTAGACTTTGTCACTTTACTTTACCATTTAAATAATGATTTCTTCTTTTAAAGCACTTTGACTTCTTTGACCTTTTGGGGCTTCAAGCCAACATATGAGGGTCCTCCAACTTTGTAAGGCCGTAACTCTCAAACCATGAGGAGTTATGTGACATTCCACATACCACCGGAAATGGAATGACAAGCACTATCCATATATAATAGTTTCACTAATAAATTCACTAATCTTTATGTCATTATTCCACATACAAGCATGGGTCCTCTAACCATTATTCTAGGATAACTCAATATGCAAAGCGTCTTCCCGTGATGTCTTTCACCATAAGTGAACCACTTTGGAGTTCATCCATTTTTGCACCTTGTCAATCATGATAAGACAATAATGAGTCATCTATACATTTTTCCATCAATGCATCATATACCAATAAAACCACATCGATCCATCTTCATCATGTATCAATGACAACTCATTGATCCATCTTCATCAAGGACAATACATATTACATTAGACATCAATCAATCAATCAATCAATTGACATCAATCAATGAAATCATTCAATCAAACCATTGGCATCAATGACAACATGATCCAACACATTCTAGCAATTCCTTCACTCTGTATTTTTATAGTCTCTGTACATTTATTTCATTAATAGAAATCATGTAATACTGTATCTATGTGTTTATATATTTGATATATTTATGTTATATTTTTGGAAATATGATACATCTCTGTACATTTCTTTATTATATATTTGCTCTCATTTCGTGCTGAAAATAATCTGGATCAATGGTATCAAAGCAGGCTGCTCTTGATCATTTTTTTGCAGTGCATGTCCCCTACGAGGTTTGAGTATATAAATTTGGGTATTGATCTTGTATGTCTTGAAGACAATTTCTCTTGCATGCCCAATAAACCCTCCATGGTGGAAGAAAATAAAAATGACGGAGCAGATGATTCTATCAATCTATTTCTTGAGAAATCTCTCACACGATAGAGGGACGAAATGATGGAGAATTTTTCCCACATCTTGCAACGCCTACCAATAGAAATAGACATATATTCATCAAACAACCACTTTGAAAGCACCTCTCCTTTCAAGGTACAGGTTAATTTTGATATTCCCATATTTGAAAGTCGGATAGATGTGGATGCCCTAGACAAATGGTTAAATCTGCTAGAAGGTTATTTATTTGTTCACCATTTTTCCGACAAGGAAAAGATCACCTTAGCACTCCTTAAATCTCTCCCCCATGTCAAACATTGGTGGGAAACTTACTGGGAGAAAATTTCCATAGAAGAGTCTAGAATATATGGGGTCAATCCCACTTGCGATTATTTTTTGGATGTAGTAAATTAACAGTATTACCCTCTTGGAAACTATGAGGAGTAGTATATGAGATGGACCACACTGCAACAAGAGAGAGGCCAAGCAGTTCTGAAGTTCACCAATGCCTTTCATACCTTGCATACCAAGATGGGTATCAAAGAATATGAACGAAATTTTGTTCTAAAATACCATGGAGCTCTACAAAAATACATCGAAACGGAAATGGATTTTCTAGACATCTCATCAATCAGTGTTGCTTATGAATATGTTGTTAAAATTGAGTAGAAATTTAAGCACCAGAAAAAACGAGAGTTCTTGTCTGCAAATATAAAACAACCAAAGTATGATAAAGACATCCCTAACAAAAAGTCTCCCAGAAACTAGTCCAAGCCGCAGGAAAAGAATGGTCACGGGAAGATGAAGAAGGACACCAGAAAATGGTGTGATTTCCACAAAATTCCCTGGCACAACACTAATGAATGTCACTCAAAACAATCATTGGTGGATGAAATCAAAGAGAAGGAGCTGAACCCTGATTCAGAACCTGATTCAGAAAATACAGATCAAAGAGAAGTGGCTTCTCTTTGGTCTCGTATGTCATATGGAGTGCTTTGCATTGTTCATAGCTCCATATTTGTGATTCTCTATTGCAGTTGTTGGATGGCTTCAACAAGCGACGCTACTTGATGTTCCACTGGGTCTTTCTCTTTTCTCTCTAAGCTTATCACAGTGCTAAGTGCTTTACAGACTGCTTCTTTGAATCCGAGATTCTCTACGAGCATTTGTTCCTTCTCTTTCTAGCTCCTCTCTTTTTCCTTGTCAGACTGTGTTTGTAGGTCATCCTTCTCCTATTGTGCAACTTGGCGTTTCTCTATCACTTTATCTTGTGCTTGTTTTAGGGCCACTGTGGCCTGTTCCTTTTCTTCTTGGTTGCGACAAAGATGAGCTTTGGTCGTATCATCTATTCTGCGGATTTGGGTAGGCTCATCTCCCAACTCTGGTTCTTCTGATGGCGGGGGTGTAGTGGACACTGTGCGACTGGACTGAAGGGCTTGTTGTACCCCTCTTAGTTCTGTCTCAATTCTCTCATACATGGATTCTTGTTTGGCTTCATTATTATGAAAAATGTCCCGTGAGGCATCTGATACAACTGTGATGATGAAGTCGAAGTCATCAAGCATGAGTATAGTCTGCAACTTAGTATTAGTATCTTTGGACTTCTTTTGGGAAGTAGGTTTCATGGGGGAAACCTTCCTTTTCTTGGAGGGATCAACCTCATCAACGAGATATCAAGGTGGTGTTATGTTGCCTTGATTTTGTTGATATTATTTTCCATTGGGCTCTTCTTTATCTACTTCATCATCACCTCCTCATCCTGGTGATTCTGAAGAGGTTTCTTCTGAGGCACTGCTCAGTTGTTGGACCTCTTCAGTCTTCTTCCTTCTACTAGTTCCAGGTGTATCATGTGCTTCGCGAGTGGTCTCCTGGATTTCAATTTGTTTATGGTTAGATAGTTTTGTGGGGTCAGCAGGGATAAGGAGCTCTGTATGCCAGTCCTTGGTTATCTCTTCTAGGTCCTCTTATGTGAGATTATAGTATGATTGAAGCTCTTCTTTACTCTCATTTTCACGTGCACTGATATAAATGAAGTGTTGATCTACATGAAAACTCGTAAGGGGTATGAACCGGTGCAAAGTTTTTGGTGTCATACGAGGGATAGATTCAATATCCCTCTTTAACTGGAGATAGTGTGTATGGAATACCGCATTCAACTACCATTTTTTCCCCATATCGCTCGAGTACCAGAGTGTGTTGAACTTTGTAGCGAGCAGCTCAAATGGCTCAATGTCCGGGAAGGTTGGACCTTTCGGCATCTCCCAAGCAGTAAACACAATGAGGATCATCAACCAGCTAAAATGAAACTCATAGCCATAATCTTGAGCTTTGTGGCAATCCAACTCTAGCTGGTTGACTAAGTACTTCACCCAATTCATCTGGAGTCCTTCTATGCATTTTCCAGTGAGGTCAACAATGAACCCTGTGACCTGCGTAGGTCTATTCTTTCTCACTAGATTTCCTGCGATCAGCTGGCAGGCTAGGTGCACTGTGCCATTCTGGATGGAAGCTACCTTGTAGCCTCACATCCCATTTTCTAGATCACCATATGTGTCTTTAATCCTCAGTTCCAAGGCACGGTTTGCATCCTTTCCTGGGTATAATTCTTGCAGGTCGGGTCCCTGCATGCTCAATCCGGTGATCTTGTGGATCAGCACTGGATTGACAGTGATGCATCTATCTAGCCACAGATAGCCTCCATGGAAGAATGACAGCAAGAGCTTAAAACACGCATTAACCTCCTGGTTTCTTCCAAAATGTGGCATCTTCATTACATTCAGGACAATGGACTGAACGAGGTCCATAGTCCATTGTTGGGGGATTATCCTTGAGTCATTCCCCTTCGTCATAATCAAATACTTGTGAGGAGAAAGCATTTGTGGTTCTTGTGATCTCCTAGGTTGAAGTCATTGAATTTTAATATCATGATCTTATCCAGCTGCGGTCGAGCTATACATATCCCCTTTGGGAGGTATGCAGTAACCAGAGTGTAATCAAAGTCCCTCGAGACACTATCATGACTTACCACGTCGGCCAAAGGCGGGATGTAGTCGAGCAAGATAGTCGGGATTAACTTTTCATTCGCCAAGTCATCTCGATGCTTGGTTATTTTCTCTGCTGCAACTAGGGATTGTCCAGATACGCGAGCAGTCGATGGGGAGGCTTGCACTCCTCTTGTCGATGAAGCCTGAATTTCTACGGACAATAATTTTTTGGCCATTAGATCAATTAGAACTTATTCAACCGACTTCTCTACAACACTAAGTTCATCTGACATGCACACTCAAGATCAGATAACTCAGGTTGATGAATGAATGCTCAATGCAATAGAACAAGAGTCGATCTTAGTAAACACAACGCAATAGCAATGATTTGGCTTGGATACAATTTGCAAAAGTGTTCTTGGTGCAACAATCGACGAACTAAATAGACAACGAGGTAACAGATCTCTCCAACGGGGGAGAAGTCCTCATCAATGCAGTTTTATCTGTTATGGTGCAGTTCCAATGGTCTAATGGTGAGCTTTCTAGTCATAATTGTTGTTCTAAATGTTTGGGAGCATCGGTCTAATGGTCATGATGACTTTAATGGTTATATTTCTTCACCATGTTGCATTGTTCTGATATCCTGACGAAGTTCCAGTTTTGCAATCCTTCCTTCTATGAAGTTCCCTCTGGAACCTCCGGTAGCTTTTCTAGCTTTGCTCTCTTCTTACTGATCTTTCTAGCCTTCTTCCCTGTGATCTTCATCTCGGTATTCCTCTTTCCATTTTGATTCTTATCTGTACTCAACATAGCAACTTCGCAATGTTGAGATTCATTCATAGGGTTAGAGAGTAATACTTCTTCTTCATCTGGGGTAGGTGATGTCACACACCCACTACGACAACTAAGATTTTATTTTTCTTTATGTCTTTTCTTCGAAGAACAGAATCCCTAAATTTCTATGGGGCTTAGCGTAGACCCTCCCTTCCCATATCCTCCCCCATGTGATCGTTGGCTATGACCATGGGACTTACCAAATAGGCGCTTCCGACTTTCGTGATTCAGGGAATCGCGATGCAAGCGTTCCCCTATTTCCTGCCTTTCGAAATGTTGAAACCCAAAAGGATCTAATAGATCCTTAGCTCCTCCCTCAGGTCACTTGACATACGACCAATCCTATGACAAGGTGTTATTCCTCTAAATTTTTTTGGGGTTTCACGATTTGGGGAATCACGATGCAAGTGTCCCTTCTTTCCCTTTTTAATCCCCGGGACTTGGAAGCCTGGTATCATCCGAATTTATGGTCCAAATCATCGACTTGATCAACGGCCTGGATTATATCCCAGCATCCTACCTTTCCATATTTTGGCGGGGTATTCACTCCTATTTCTCTAATGTTCGAAACCCCGGTGGCCTTAGATCTTCGCCACGCGTCCCTACAAATGGGTGGTCCAGATTATTTTGGGACTCCTCCTCCCTACCGTAAGACCTTGTCCAGTGACCTAGGGCTCATTCATAGAGTGTATCAGGGTTTCACGTACCGGGATTTCACAACTTGTGAAAGCGAGGGGCCTTGCCCTTGGGTTTCCCAGGTGCCGAAACGCCGAAACTCATTCACACTTAAATCGATTCAGGGTTTCACATACTGGGATTTCGTGACTGGTGAAGACGAGCGGTCTTTCCCTTGGGTTTCCTGGGTGCCGAAACGTCGAACGTCAAATCCTATTCACTCTAATCCGATTCGGGGTTTCTCATATTAGGACTTCACAACTGGAAAATACAAGGGAACCTACCCTTGGGTTTCCCAGGTGTTGAAACATCGAAACTCATTCATGCTCAGCCAATTCGGGGTTTCACATATTGGGATTTCATGACTAGAGAATATGAGGGGTCTTTCCCTTGGGTTTCTCGAGTGCCGAAACGCAGAACGTCAAATCCTATTCATGCTAAACTGATTTGGGGTTTCTCATATCGGGACTTTGCGGCTGGCGAATACGAGGGAACTTGCCCTTGGGTTTCCCGGGTGCCGAAACACCGAAACTCATTCAAGCTCAGCCGATTCGAGGTTTTGCATATCAGGATTTTGTGGTTGGTGAATATGAGGGAACTTGCCCTTGGGTTTCCCTTGTGCCGAGATGCTGAAACGTCAAAAACCTGAGAGAACCACTCTCTCTTGTACAAGGTTTCCAGACTCAGATCACATGATCCTTCAGTAGGTTCTTGGGTAGTTATCCCTACGCTTGGTGACCTGACTGAAAATCCTTCCTAAATAACTGAGCTATGAACTCTATGACAGGGGTGAAGTAAACTCGTGGGTTTACTAAAATGATAGTCTTTTCAAGAAACTCACTCCAGCTCTGGAATACAAGGGAAATTCCTGAAAGGAGGTGCCTTTGGGAAATCAAACTAGGGCATAGCGTGAGTCAATTAAATGGGACAAATCTCAGAGGAACGGACTTGTAATTTGAACTTATTCATTCTATACATAAACCGATTATGGTCATATAAGTATAAACATGCATACATTATTTCCAATCAAAACACCAGGCAAACACTTCTATACAAAAATCATTTATGAGTGTAAAAACATGAACATGCATCCAGGATATTCAATTCAAGATACAAGATATAAACACTTATCAGAAAAACACCAGGGGTGACGCGACTGTTGAGAGGGGTGCTCATTTCCACCCAACCATAGGCTCAGTGACTCCAAATGGATTTACCACTAGCCACCCTCGAGCTAGACCATGATGCTCGAGATTCAGTCTCCTACTTCCAGCTCAACAGAAGTCAAGGATGAAGGTTACTCTCCTTCTCCTCTGTTCAGAACTCCCTGTATTTCCTGAGTTTCTCTCGGTTCTCTTCCATGATCTCCGTCACGCGTTCTCCTCTCTTCTTCCTTACCACACTTCCTCTCTTGCCTTTTCTCTGCATGATTGTGTGTGGCACGGATTTTCTCGCCTATGGTCAGGTATGGGAGCTATTACGAATGGGTGCTTCACCCCCTTCCCCTCATTAACTCTTGAGGAGCCTTCTCACCTACCAATCTGATGAAAAATCCATTCCAGGATCAGAGAGTTGCTTTGATCTTTGAGAAAGTAAAAACCAGTACAGTACTGGCCCAGTGGAAGTTAGCGCAACCATTCCAAGTCTATTCCACCACCTCTCATTAGCCATCGTGGTCTATTTTATCACATCCTCCCTCCCAGCAGTCATGCAACACATAGTCATAACATTATTTACATTCATCGACCCTCTATACAAAGGTCCGCCAAATCAAACATTCACATATTTTGTGTTTTCCATAGTTCTTGGCTAATGTAGTTATTTTACAGACTGGGGGAAACATGGTGTTGCAATTCCCTCCTCCTTAAAGGAACATCGTCCTTGATGTTCTATCTATCAATATGACGAGTATGTACAGAAGTAAACAAAATCAAATATGCTTGTTTCATGGAATCTTCCATTTCCCATGTAGCCTCATCTGGGCCAAAATGTTTCCACTGCACCTTGACCTGTGCAATGGTTCGGTTCCTGAGAGGGGTTTCCTTTCTATCCAGTATGCATTAATGTTCTGGCAGGAATTCGCCCTTCAGTTCTACCTGTATCACATACCAATCAATTATATGATTAGAATCATGTACATATTTCTTCAAGAATGAAACATGGAAAACATTATGTGCTTTTACTGTGGGAAGAAGTGCTAGCCTATAGGCTACATGTCCCACTCTATCTAGAACATCAAAGGGTCCACAATACCGAGGTGCCAACTTGGCACAAGATCCCATCCTCAGGGAACTCTTTCTGGGTTTAACTTTCTTTGAGATATACGTGGTCCCCCATCTTGAAATCTCTTGGAGTTCTCTTTCGGTCGGTGTAACTTTTCTGTCTGTCCTAAGCGACCTTTAGGTTTTTCTTTATATAAATCACTTGTTGTTCCATTTCTTTCAACATGTCGAGTCCAATAGTAATTATTTTTATTGGGTTACTCCAACTAACTGGGGTGTTGTACGGTCTACCATAGAGGACTTTGAAGGGACTCATCTTCAGGGATTCTTGGTAGCCATTATTGTAGGCAAATTCCACCAGTGGTAGGTAATCTTCCCACTTCTTCGGTTAATGCATTACATGCATTCTTAGCATGTCTTCCAATATTTGGTTCACTCTTTTTGTCTGTCCATCGGTTTGAGGATGATAGGCTATTCTAAACAGTAATTTGGTCTCTAGACCAGCCATCAAGGATTTCCAAAAGTTGGAAGTAAATTTCGTGTCTCTGTCAGACACGATCTCTTTAGGCATACCATGTAGTCTGAATATCTCCTTCATGAATATGTTGGCAATATCTATTTCCTTGCAAGTCGATTTGACGGGGATAAAATGGGAAAACTTGATCAGTTTATCCACCACTACCATGATGGTGTCATTCTGTTTGGTCTATGTTAGTAATCCGGTGATGAAATCCATGGAAATGGTTTACCATTTCCATTCTGGGATTGGTAGAGGTTGTAATAATCCTGCTGGGTGCCAGTGTTCTGCTTTAACCTGTTGGCATTTTAGGCACTTAGCTAAATAGTTAGCTATGTATTTCTTTAACCCAAGCCAATAGAATTGTTTCCTAGTGGCCATGATCATCTTCTGATATCTTGGGTGACTAGTATATGGTCTTTTATGTAGTTCATCCATTATGAACCTCTTCAATTCATCACAATCTAGAATATACAATCTGTTTTTGTAAGTTAGTAGACCTCCATCTATCATATGGTAGCCTTCTAATTTATTCCTGCGGGTTCTTGCTCCAGGTATGAGGTCACGGTCTGGAATAATGTGTCTGTTTCTTGTGCATTCCTGACTCTTTCTTTGACATTCGTCTCATAGGTAATCACCGCTGCCAGGTGAATTGTTTTCATACTTCTGCTAAGGGCATCGACCACCTCATTTTCCTTTCCTTTAACATGTTTGATTTCAAAATCAAACTCACTAAGGAGGGCCATCCACCTAGCTTGTCTGGCATTGAGATTTGGTTGGTCAAACAGATATTGCAATCCACAATGGTCTTTCATAAGTAAAAATTTCCTTCTTAGGAGGTAATTCCTCCACATTTTTAAGGTGTTCACTATGGCGGCCAGCACTAGATCATGGGTCACATAGTTGACTTCGTGCTCATTCAAGTTTGGGGATTCATAGTGTTATCACTCCAGGAAACTCTCCTAGGCTGTGAGTTGGAGATGCCTGGTAACTAACTCTTTTTGGAAATATTTTCTTAATATTTGATATGATTTGTGGATCAAGATGAATATCTAGGGACTGGACTGTGTTTTCAAGACTGTCTAGAAATACAAAATCTCACAAGGCCTTCTAGCCATGCAGTCAAACAAAGTTTGATTAAATAGGGGAAGAAAGCAGCTATTACACCAGATTATACTTCATACCAACAAGCGCAATGGGTTTGATAACCAAAGAAATAGCTTATGATCATCAACTAAAACAATTAACCAGTGAGATGACAGTCACTGCAAATTGAATGAGCATCAACAAAGAGCTTTCACTCATAAACTATAAGAAAAAAGAGGAGGAAAATCTGACCACACAACTGAAGGAAGCTTGACATTTTTTATATAATAAGAATAAGTCTGTTGGTTACAGAGACAACATCATAGTATCCAAAATCGAACCCCTTAGTGCTCCAAATGTCTTTGGCTTTATAGCCTCTTACAATCAGTTTCAGATCCTAAAACAATGGATCTGATATTCTAAAAATAGAAAGTCAAAACTAATTCACAAAAGATAAGGAGAGATCCTCAAGATGAGGTCAACCTCTATCTTTTGGTCTTCAAACATTGGTTGAAAGTTGATGAAGTGTGGCCTAGCCTTCCAAGGCTCTTTGATCTGTTCCTTTGAAAGTGGAATTCGAATTTGATTATGTGTGCCAAAAATCCCTATCATTTTCCCCTTGAAAATCACCAAATCTAGTCAAAAAATTCCCTTTTGACCTTCATCTCCAAGAAAGGCCTTCATATTTTGATTTGATAATTCATAACCAACTTAGTGAAGAAGAATTCAAACCATTCAAACCCAAAAATTCCTGATCTGGCGAAAATTTGGCTATTTTGGCCATGACAGCTTTCAACAGCGCACTTGCCTGAAAAATCTGCTCCTGCGCTGTGGAAAGTCGCCACTTTCCACAGCTAACTAGCCATAATTTTGCCTTCTGCGCTGGTGAAAGTGCGAAGTTTTTCAAAATCAATTTTCTCGGTCATGGAGAGTCTATTTTGCATGTTTAAATAGTCAATCGACATCTACAAATCCTGAAGTTTCCAATAGTGCTTTCAGATCTGCATTTGGAGCTCAAGAAGCTAGTCAAATGTTCCATACAAGATTAGGCATCTTTCCTTCAAAAATGCCGGTGCGTTTTGGAGTGATAACACATAGCAGACTACACTTCCTCTTTGCATAAGGACTCCTCCGAGCCCTTCCCTATAGGCATATGTGCACATGAGGAAGTTGTTTTTGGGATCAACGATCTTCAACATGGGTGCATGGGTCAAAAGGTGTTTCAGGGATTGAAATCTTTCTCCACATTCTTGTGTCCACGTGAATTTAGCTCCCTTATTCTGGAGGGCAGTGATTGGACAACCAATCTTGGAGAATCCTTCTATGAATCTCTTATAGTATCCTACTAAGCCCATAAAGGATTTGATATCCGAAACGTCCTTTGGGGTAGGCCATTCCATGATAGACCTGATCTTGTCAAGATCTACTACTACTCCTTTTTCATATATGACACGGCCCAAGTAATGTATTTGCTACTGGAAAAAGTCGCACTTACTAAATTTGGCATAGAACTAATGTTCTCTTAGCACTTCAAGCACAAAT